>BMAO01011075.1:0-60538 GCA_019973975.1 Trichonephila clavata | reverse complement strand
ATATCCTACAATACCTTTATACTGTGAGTGCGGCCTATTTGGCACCAGTCATTCACCGTCTTGCCTACTAAGGGTGTGTGGGGGGAATAAGGTATCACCAGAAACTTCCATAATAGCTGTTATTTTATTACTATTCAAACACACTTAATCAATCACAAGTGAAACTATAAAGTGAGACACTAGAAGTGATATATAAAGAGGGCAATCTATTCCAAGTGAACAAATCTACGTAAACAAGTCTAAGCGTACAACTCTAAGTAAACACGTCTGAGTGAACAAGCGTAAGTGATCTAATTAACTAAATCTGATTCAATCTATCTTAGATTCTTAATCCACTAATTTATTATCTTAGCAACTCCATCCTTAACTCGCGCTGTGTTTATGAACTTCTCAATGAAATGTTCTCCCCTACGAATCACCGCAACAGCTCTCTTGCTCCTTCTATATTACATCTACAAATCCTATACTTTATAGAGTGAAACTAATAAAACTATCCTGGTTTCTTCTTGAGAGGCTATGAATTAACGCGAATGCTGGCCCCAAAGTTTCACCCAGAGGATTAGTATTTAAGGTTGCGTATAGATCCGCCACAATTCAAGCTCATTTTTACCTGGAATGCGCTCTAAAAATTTAACTCTCTAACTTCTATTTAAATAATGAGAACAGTACCTGAACTCTTGTAAGTCTTTGTCCTTTATATGAGGCCTTAAGCACTTATAAAACTTCTAACTTCTAAGTGCTAACTTCTTAGTGATTCCAAATTCACACGTCCTGCACTGTTTTACGTTCTACGGCCGGATTGCTGACTTCTCATTAATTCACTTCACTTCTGAGCTATCCTCACTTCAGTAAATTTTAATCCTCACTCTAATAATCTTCGATTCTCACTTCACTAACTCTCAAAACTCGCGAATACATAATTTATATAATAAATTTAATTTGCATAATCCCGTTTTCTTATTTTCGGTGAAAGTTGAATGAAATAATTATTTCCCTTAAAGAATCCCCAAAGAGTTAGTTAGAGTTTACCGTATAGGTCCGTCACAACTGTCAAATTGTAACTATGCAAACTAAGATGATGAAATGAAATGTGATCATCCCATTTCAAAACTATGTTATTAAAATATAATAATAAAAAATTAGAGGTATGAATTTAAAGTGAGAAAATTGCTTGAAATTCAAAGGAGGAAAATAAAAATGTTATTTTTTATCAATCTCCTTGCATGATATCTAAGTATAATACTCTTACATTGACAGAATTCTGCTTAATGCATCCCCTAATGTGTCTTAGATATCAAAAGTTTTTAAATATAAGTAATAGGATAGTCATACTCTTGCCAACACGTCATAGAATTGAGCAGACAAAAATGACAGATAATTTAAAGAATTTCTAACGTAGCTATTTTCAGGTTAGTATGATATAGAAATTATTTATCATTTACATCGATAGTGGTAACGTTTCTCATGAATCGATTTTTCAAAAAATGTATTAAATATGTCGAAAAAGCAGTAGAATATAATACTTTCAATTTTTCAAATCCAATTATGAAATTTAAATTTTAAAAAAATTCTGTAACAATTAACATAAAAAGTCGAATTATATGCATGGCATATTACGGCCCATTTATTATTGTGATAACGTACTGAAATATATGTATTGAGTTTTATCCATTTATGATGCCAAATTATATAATATTGCTTGTGAAAACAACACTGCGCAAATTAAACGAAATTTTAGAAAATGAGAAATGGCTAGAGATGCAAATGATTTTAATTATATAGGCACAACTCAATGTTCAAATCGAAACTCTCTGAACTTCTCAGTGAGGCATGTATAAAATCATTCTAAGGGGATATTGTAATAAGTATATTATCATTTGACTTTTGTAAAGTTTTTATTAGAAGGCAATAGTCATTATCAAAAACACTATGACATACGTGTAATTATGTTACTTATAAAACTGTATAGAGAGAGAATATTCGTGATTATGTGTGTATAAACTTTCGGGTTTTTTTTTCTATATATTTGTCTTGTATCTACATCAATATATCTAGGAAGGATTAACAGTTGAATATTGAAGAAACTTTGAAAACTATATTTAATCTTGACATATGGTTAAAAGTAAATAAATAAAATACAGGAGAAACCTTCAAGAAAGTATAATATGAATGAGAAACGTTTTTAAAACGTGGAGGGGTAAACTTAAATTAGAACTGCTTGAAATTTAAATCAAGAAAGTTAAAATGTAACTCTTTCTTATTCCTTAATAATTTAATCTTTAAACATAAAATAATCAAAAACATAAAATTTAACAAAATACTTAGAAAAACGTATTTTATTTTAAAATTTAGTTCATAACCCATTTTAAAGCCCATCGTTGTTTAAATAATTTCAAATATTTTTAAAAAAAAAAATAAAGATTTTGTGCGCATGCATGCCTAAATTAAGCTTTTCCCCATTTCTTTTTAAATATGTATTTTGCTTAATTTTAATTGCTAATAGTTTTTTAAAAAGAAACGTGAGACATATTGGTTGAACTAGAAATTTTTGAACTGCAAATGTTAATAGAAAAGAAATAGCTTTAATTCATGTTTTAAATTATTTTTTGACATTTAATAAATAATAATACAAATAGATTTAATTTTCATTCATTCCGAAATTGATACTATTTTTCGTGTACGTAAGACTTACTGTGCTATACCGGACACTACATTTTATTTGATTCTTACATAAAGATACACTATCTGGCCAAAAGTATCCGGACACCCAGTGGTATGAACTTAGAGCGTCCTGAGGCACATATTAATATGATGTTGATCCCTCTTTTGCATGGATGACAGCCTGCACACATTTGGGAAGACTTTCCACCAATTTTTGATAGGTGACCATAGGAATTGCCTTCCAGGCGTCCTTCACAGCTTAAGTGAGTGCTTACAGTGAGGATGGTCGATTTGGCTGGCTACGTAATCTGCGCTCTAATTCGTCCAAAAGGTGTTCTATGGGATTAGATCGGGCTCTGAGAAGGCCAGTCCAGTTTTTGAACACCCATTTCGTCAAACCACGTCTGTGCAAGCCTCGATGTGTGAATGGAGCAGTAATCTTGCTGGAAGAGAAATGGGTCTTCCCCGAATTATTGCCATAGTGTTGGGAGTGCAGCATTGCCCACAATGTCCACATACATCTCAGAGTTCATGTTTCCAATCACAGGAACTAACGGACCCAGGCAAAACCACGAGAAACACCCCCACACCATTATGCTTCCACCACCAAACTTAACAGTCCGCACAATGCAGTCACTAAAGAAGCGTTCGCCGGGCATCCGCCATACCCAGATGCAGCCATCCGACTGCCAGACTGTAAAGCGAGATTCATCACTCCAAAGAACAGTTTTCCACATGTCCACAGTCCAAAGACGGTGAGCTCTACACCATTGCAATCGATGCTTCGCATTCTGTGGAGTGATGTTTGGCTTGTGAGCGGCTGCACGACCATGGAATCCCAATTTTTTTAATTCTCGACGGACAGTCCTGCTGTAACACTAATTCATGATGAACTTTGGAACTCCTGAGAAATTTCCACAAACGAGGACTTGCGATTTTGTTTTACTACCCTTTTCAGAGTTCTGCGGCTGCGTTCACCAAGTATTTTCGGCCTACCGGTTCGTTTTTCTGCCATTTCACTGCCTCGACGTTTCCACTTCACAATTACACCACTCACAGTGGATTTAGGCTTCTGTAGAATGTCTGCAATCTCACGAACTGATTTCCCACAAAGGTGGCATCCCACTATACTGCCACGATCAAACTCACTAAGCTCCTTTGACTTACTCATTGTCTCACAAACGCATAAATACAATCTGACAAACCACTACCAACACTTGTATAGCTTTCAATTACGTATCAAATTGCGTCACTCGCCAGAACCACTTTTTTAAGGGGTGTCCGGATACTTTTGGCCAAATAGTGTATTACTTAAATCATATAGGACCATGGTCACATACATGTTAACGTTTCAGGGCCATCGATATCATATGTCAGATTGAGCTTTCCCTATTTTCAGGCTCCTGATCACACCGGTGTGGTTTGAATTTGGAATGATTATAAACTATAAATTTTGAAGTATTTCATTACAGTGGTGAATTCATATTAATTTTTAAATGTAGTTCAGCTTAACACGAAAAATCGCCTGGTCTTGAACGGGTTAACAATTAATTTTAGGCGATATTTTATTGATAAATAAATGAACCATAAAAAAAGAAAAATTTTTTAGTCAATTGTGATAACTATTCTAGTTACGATTTCTTCATATATTAAAGTAAAATTTCATTAATAAGTTTAAAAAATAAGGTATATAGAATTACTATAAATATTGATGTAAAATTTTCATCACATGTTTCATTATCTAATTAACATATTGCCTCAAACATAAAGCAAACTTTCAGGAAAAAACAAGCACATGAGTTTTTTTTTAAATAAGGTTTGAAATGCAAATAACATAAAAAAGTTTTTCACTGAAATAAATCCGAAAAAAAATATTGGTAGATTGAAGGCTAGTTATAAATGTGTCGTTTGATGTTTCGTTGCAATATTTTTTTACGTATTTTTTTTAGTCATAAAATGACTAAAAAAAATGGAATGGAAACTATAGCTCCATTTCAACCAAAGAGTTACTATTATTAGATGCCCCTGTCGTGGACTCGTCTGCATAGGTATGTGAATGCACGCAATTTAAAAAAAAATATTATAGTAAAATCAAACACTATATTTTATGACTATGTTATTACTAAAAATAATTCATATCAAGAGAAAGGAGTCGTCAGTTATAAATTACTTAATTAATAGTTATAATAATTTGTTCAATTTCTTAGCTTGGAGGAAAGTAAATCTGTAGCAATAATAATTTTCATCAGTAGACTCCTGTAGCTTGGATACTCTATCACTAACTCTTTAGCTTCAACATGACAACAATCGCCAACCTTGCTTCATACTTCCCTTCACGCTTGATTTTAAATAGCAACTCTCATTAGCATAAGTCCCTGTTCTTTCACAGAAATTGGTTTTCTAATCATTCAACAGTTAAAAGAAATTTTCCCCCTGAGGATTTGTAAGAATCGGGAATAGAATCCATTACACTCTAGTTGGTGAAATTTTTTGTTGAATGATCACTACTTAAAATATCTTTAGAGAAAACGTAAAATCCTATTATGTATATTTTATATTTTATACATTTATGTTAATTGTGTATATTTTATACAATTATGAGAAATGTATAAAACATTTCTGCTAGCTGAGTGTACAAGATAAATCGGAACTTAGTAAATCTTCATGAAGGTGAATGGACATTTCATAGTTTATTGAGAAATTAATTGATTGTCAAGGTCAGGTTAAAATATCCGACACATCGTTTAAATCCATTTTTTTTATTATAATAGTTTTAATATTCATGGAATACATTTCTATACAAAACTCTTTGTCTTTTGTAGAATCATTTAATGTAAAAAGTTGTTTGCGATGAGCAGAATGATTCACATTATTTCGGATAAGGCATATTGATTCCAAATTTATTGGAAAAAAATTTTATGCTACATTTTCCATTTATCCACAAACGGATTAATTTGAATTGGAAATTCTTAAAAAATTTATTATTTCAATTAAGGTACATTTTGAAAATAAGAAAAATCTATCAGCTGCTGTGTATAATATCTTTGAAAAGTGTAACGTTGATGATCTTGTTTTGCCAAAAGTTTGAGCGGTTCTTTTTACATTTGAGACATAAATTATTTAAACCTTCAAAACTCAGAAATGTTTCGAGGAAGTTTCGAGAAATTAAAAATTTGCGCTTAATTTGCTATGATTATTTAAAGTGGTTTCACACGCGTATTTCCCAAAGCCCATACATAATTTTAGAAAACTCGGAAGCTACTAGTTTTTATTCTTTGTTTACATATATATTAACTTCTACTGTTTGTTTTCAATAAAATACTTTTATTGAATAAATTAAACTTGTTAAAAAAATTTTAAAAAGTAAACTTTATCTTTATATTTCTTTTATTTTGCAACATAATTTAGATTAATAATTGATTTATTTTTATCCAAAATGCTTTGGATTCAGTATAAGTTAATAGAACATATTTTCATGTAGCACATCTCAATAAAGTATTCCATCAGGATTGATACTTTCAAGTAATTCAGAAAACAGCATCATGCTTGCTATTTTTGCTAACAAATTTGAAACTATGGAAATTCTAAGACACTTTTTTATTTAAAAAAGTTATCCCGGGAAAATGACGGCAGGTAGGAAGTCAAAATAATTCTAACGAATTTTAATTGATAAAAGTTTAAACTCTTCAAACATATTTAAAAAAGTTAAAAAAAACCCAGAAAAAAATAAAAAATTAAATAGCCTAAAAAAAGGAACTTTATCTTTACGAACCTGAATTTGCTATAAAACGAGAAAATCAAATTGAGTGAAAAGAAAAATTCTATCTACTGTCCCATTCTCCAATAAAGTACTAAAATAACACGAAAAAACTGATGAATAACCGTGAATTCAAAACCACTTTAAAAGCTAATGGATGAAAAAAAGCATTTTTACTTGTTAGAAATTGAAATAAAAAAGATATTTAGAGAAAATTCTCAGTACTCCGAAAATTTGATTTCAATTAATAAGTAAGCAAAAGGCTTCCTTTCTCCGAAAATGATTAAAGATAATTCATATACAATTATGACTCAAAACGCACTAATTCCAGGAAAGATTATATTAAATTTGGAATAAAATAATTTTTGATTAATAGAATAATAGAGAATGAAATAGAATAATTTTGCAAAATACTTTTATATTTCAGTGAAAAGATAAATTCAATAAAATGTGCACTTTAACAAAAGTAACATGTAATAAAACTCCTTTTACTCTGTTCATCGACTTTTTTTTTTATCTTACCTGAAGTTACATTTAATCGAAGATGTATTTAGATAAAATTAAAAGTAATAAATTATTATTTTTTTTTAGGGAAAAATAATTATTTTCTGTGTTTTTTATACAAATTAATTTTTATCATAAATGAAATTTAATTACAGGTATTAATTTATTCTATTTCGTTAGTGAAATAAATATGGTAAATATTGGTGCGGAAATAATAATGAGATTCTTCTATAAATTATTTACGCTGTTAAAATATATTTTAGAGGTTTATAACTTAAAAAATTGAATAGAGTGAAGAGCTTGTACTTTTTAGTTTCATTTTCTGAGAGTTCTTAATTTTGATCTTTGAATTTAAATTTATTCCACGGTGTGAATTTTATTATATTTTTAAACATTTTAAACAAGTGTCGATAAAATTTTAAGTCCAGTTTCTAAGAATAAAAACAAAAATATAAAATGTTTCAAATAATAATAATAATAAAAGTATTTTAACTTTTTAAATACTAGTAAATGTTTTAAAATTCAAAGGAATCTTTAGATATTAAAAATATATTTTTTGCGTTTTCTCTTTCTTGAAAGTTATGGATATTTTTTAAAATAAAGAGCAAACAATTATTTTACTAATTTGAACTGTATTAGCATATGTTTTTCTTCTCAAATTTAAATTACTATGCAAGAAAATTTTTTTTGCCTTTCTAAATTATCATACATTGAAAAATTACTGGGTGAAAAAGTATTATGCAACACTATGAATCTATCTCTATTTATTTTCTAGTTTTTTAAGAAAATAATGCATACTAACAATTTAGGAAGTATTTTCATCACAGAAACTAATATAATATATGCATAAAATTAAGAACATGACAAAATTGATTAAAACACATATTAGAATAAAAAAATAGTTTACACGAACTTTTAATTTCTTAAATAAAAAGTTATTCTAAATTTCTTTTAAAACAGCAAAATATATAGAATTATGTAATTAAATTTACATAAATACTTTAAAGGCACCATACTATTGCTTTTTGTATTAATAGCCATATAAATTTCTTATTTTATATGAAGTAGGAAGACTATCGTCATGTCGACATGTTTAACTTACTTGCATTGTAATTACATGGTAAGGGTCAAGATATTGTAAAATGCATTCTAAGTAAACGATGGTTGAATATGCAAGCAAAAAAAAAAAAAAACATGTGTAGAAAAAAAGTTATACACGATTCCTTGATCTGTATCTCTAGTGGGTAAAATTCTGCAACACATATATATATATATATCAGGATCTGGCAATAAATTGTTTGTTGTACTTTGATTAAGCTCGAGCTCTGCATTTTTGAGTGCAATTTTTAGGTAAGTTACCTGTTTCTTGTAATGGATTTAGATTTCCTATCCATTGTGTTCAATACGTTTTTGCAAGGTATTATTAACAGGAAGGAGGCAGATTGGCTGACCACAAAACTTCTTTTATCCCCACTTTTATATAAATTATTTTATATATACGAGCTGTCCTACAGTAATGTTTATAATACTGTACATTTTTGATTTATCCTTTCTAAAATATATTGTCTGGTTTTCTTGCGGTTTTAATTTTTTTCTCAGCTTTGATTATTGATCATTTATCTCTCTATTAGAAGCCCAGGGCTGAATGGTTAGTGCATCGCGCTTCCACACCACAGGTCCGAGGTTCAAACCCCGGGCTGGGCAAGGTTGACTCAGCCTTTCATCCCATCAGTGGGTCGATAAAATGAGAACCAAGCTTACTTGGGGACCAAACACTGAGAGTTTCGCTTCAGGCTGACCACCTGATCGGAACATCTGCTCATGCACCTCAGCGCCCAATGGTCACGTATACTGAGATGGGCACAGTAGGCCTTGGCCCTCATGGGCTGTTGCGCCACTGAGTTTGAGTTTATCTCTCTATTAGATCATTTATCTCTCTACAAGAATTTTTACTACACACACACATATATATATATATGAAGTGGCGCACTTATCCTGTTGGATAGAACCAGGTACCTTTGGATCCGAAGCCGAGTAACTTATCCACTACTCCAAAATGATCACCGTGGTGCGGTGGTAGTTACTGGCTTATATAGATGGTACCGCTACATACACCCTACTAGTGAGTCGGTAGATAGGAGAACGAACAATGTATTTGTTTAATCAAGCGTGTTTTTTGCTGCTGCGTCATGAGTTATGACGGCTTTTGCTGATTGCGTCATATGTGAGACGACTTTATTCATTGCGTCATATGTGAGACGACTTTGCTGCGCCGAGTGGGTCCGGCGACTTTGCTGCGTCAAGAGGGTTCGACGACTTTGCTGCGTCGAGAGGGTTCGACGACTTTGCTCGCTCTTTTTGCAGGTAGATGGCGCCACGACAGCTCAGAACGTTGCGTCTTTCTGAGTTCAGCCAGGGTCACCAATATCGGAGTTTCGAACTCGGTACCTTCCGATTCGTAAGCGCGTTACTTACCACTAGACAAAAGTGATCACCGTGGTGCGGAGGTAGTTACTGGCTTATATAGATGGTACCACTACATATATATATATATATATGTATAGATATAGATATAGATACATATATATATATTTATATTTCGTGATTCGAGTCAACACCAAGCATTATTTAAAAACTATTTTTATTCATCAAATCATTTCTGCGTCTGCTGTGAGAGAAAAACGGACACGCAATTGAATTATATAAGTGGCTTTTCAAATATACTTCAAATTTTCTAATTACCTTTCTTATTGAGGAGATATATTTGAAAGTTAAGCAGATGCAACGTAAAATAAAAATTAAATGTTGTATAGGGAACTCAATTTTGGGTCTAATTTAATTATTCTTATATATATATATATATATAAGGATAATTAAATTAGATCTAAAATTAAATCCCTACACCACATCTAAATTTTCTTTTCCCGTTACATCTTCAAGTATTAAATTTATTACCCAGTTCGAGAATTAAGAACACATGGCTCTAACTTTGCCGTCTCCGATTATTAATTTTTATTACCTAATATGTTATACTTAAATTCTCAAGTATATCTCTCCAATAAGAAACGTACTTGAAGAACATATGGCTTCTGAAGGGGCCGCCTATTCATATATTTAACACGTGTCCATCTCTCTCTCTCTCTTACAAATGAGATTACAAAATGATTTCATGGAATAAAGACTGTTAAAATAAAATGTCTTGATGTTCCCTCGCAAAACATGACAGCAATAAGCCGGTAGGATTTACCAGAAGGAGGAAACCTGCAGCCTGCAAATTAATTTTAAATTTAATTTAAAACCATCAAAAAAAATAACGGAAAATGGATGCCAAATCAGCCAACTATTATGGAAATTGCTTTAAAGGACTTTATGGAATTCGGAAGCGCTGTATCTGTTTGTGCTGAAGAGGCCGGGTTGCCGTGAGTGAAAGGAACGTTATCTGATGGCGAGAAATAAAAAAGTAAAACCGCGTGTGAACATTCGAAACAGTGGAACAATGTGCGATAAGCCCGATGTGAAGATGACTAACATTGAATACGTTATCGGAAGACCAACATCGATATTATTATTGAAAATCACCATCGAATCCAATAATGAAGGGAGAACATCAAAAAATTTACAAAATCAAATCAATGAACAACAAAGGATATGTGGATTACCGTCAACCAAACATCTCTGCACTTAAGAAATGAGTTCAGGGAAATTCTTCGTTTACAATTGTGTAGTACAGAAGTGACTGAGTTTTGCTTAACAAGTCTCTCTTAAAGAGGAATAGTAATATAAATGATATTAACATTTTTATGGAATATATTTTGTGTTAAGTGATATTGTTGTTTATATTTAGAAGGGAAAGTAGAGTGTGTTTTATTATATAAAATTTTGAGAAATTTTAATATACTTCATTGTTTTATTTTAAATTATTAAAGGAATTATATTATTTATATGATAGTATTGGTGTTACAAAGTTGAAAGATATAAAATTAGTTATAAGAGAAATGACTCTAATGTACTAATATAATGATACTTATTGTGAGGAAAATTAAAATTAAAGTCGGAATGCATTCTTTTTATCCACTGAATTTTTTTATTTTGTTTTTCACTTTATTCATCAGTACCTTTACTAAATTTAAATTAAAATTTTCTCATCTTGAAATTGTGTGTTTTGATATACTGGCCACATATCAGGATTCACTGTTTCTCGAAATTTTCCTTGTCTAAAATTAAAGTAATTTAACAATTTGAAGTTTATTTGGGAAATGATACAGTGGATCTAAGAGAATTTAATCGTTATAATTTTGTATGTGTCTAGAAATATTAAGAGGACAAACTTAATTAGTTTGATTTGTATACATCTTATTGTTTTCATATTAGCATCCCTGAACTTCTGTGATTTGATCACGCAGATTTGTCAGAGAGATGTGTTGGTAGTAGTATGATGTAAATTATATTACTGAATGTGAAATGCGAAGGAGAAAATTTGTCAATAAAATTAATAAGCTTAAAAAGTTACCAAGAGACTCAAAGTATTTTATGTGATGATTTGAAGTAAAAGTGAATACAGTGAAAAATTTACTATACTAATTTGTATGTGTTGTTGAAAAATAATTACTATAAGTAATAAAAAGATTTCTTTCTAGAGATGATTCCACTTTTTGAATCGAGATAAATAAAAGAGTTCTTATATTCTTATACTCTTATATTCTTATAATGCATGTAAAAAAATATGGTCTGGTGTGCTGAATGGTGTATAAGTGTTATATAAACTGTTCTCATATTATTAATCATATCATTTTATTAATGTCTATGCTTTGATATTTTAACCGTGTATTTCAGCTATGTATATTTTCATGTAACAACATTAAGTAGTATTACGAAGGCGCCTGAGTATATTTTAATAGAAAATTAGCATCTTAATATTTGTATATCATGTATTTTTTAAATTATATTATTGTTTAATATTGATAAACTTCCAACCATATACTACACATAGGTAGACTATGTGCTAGCAATAACACAAATCTACTAATATGAAAGATTTGGATGAAACGTTAAGCTCTTTATCTGGATGCAATATAGATGTGAAAACCTAATGTACATTTATGTGTAAGCAATTTCTTTATTTATATTTTAGAATGTTTCTATTTTGTTTATTGCTATAATTTCGTTTATTGTATTGTATTTTGATTTTATTATTCGTGTTACTTAATTCTATTTACGGTGTGTAAAATGTATTTCTGTTTTATGTTATGTACTGTTTTGTATATATTGAAAATTTGTTATGTTTGCAAGAGAGAAAGACCACCATTACTCCAATTTTAAAATTGGGGGGAAAATGTAAGGATAATTAAATTAGATCTAAAATTAAATCCCTAGACCCTATCTAAATTTTATTTTCCCGTTACATCTTCAAGTATTCAATTTATTACCCAGTTCGGGAGTGAAGAACACATGGCTCTAACTTTGCCGGCTCCGATCATTAATTTTTATTACCTGCTATGTTTTACTTTAATTCTCAAGTATATCTCTTTAATAAGAAACGTACTTGAAGAACATATGGCTTCTGAAGGGGCCGCCTATTCATATATTTAACACGGTCCATCTCTCTCTCTCTCTTACAAATGAGATTACAAAAAGATTTCATGAATAATGACTGTTAAAATAAATTTTCACTCGCAAAACACGACACACGACATATATATATATATATATATATATATATATTATATATATACATATATATATATATATATATATTGGTATTGAAAGAAACAAATTTCAATGGAAAGGTGTGTAGACAATTATTAGACTTTACAGGTGCGGATTAGTTTAAAAATATAACTTATTGCATGAGTTCTGAATACGACAGAGAATTACTTTTTTTTTATATCATCTCACTCTACAATGCGGGGGATTTTTTAAAAGTTTAACGATTAAGTACATTTGATGACGGAGTACCTATCTGAGAAAAATCTTGATTTGCCAGCACCGATGGACAGTAATTCTGTGGCAGAAACTGATAATGGAACTCCTATTAAAATTATTGCGTTTTTTAATGCTTTGTTGGAAACATACATTGTTTGGAAATTGTGAAATCACATCTCATGTATCAAGATCAAAACGAAGCAGTATTTTCTTTTCTATATAAAGTCGGGGGAAAAACAATTACGAGTCAGGAATTAAAAAGATTTTCAAGCATCTATTAGTCAGTCTTTTAAATTTTCCATTTAACTGTTGCGTAATAATTACCATGTAGTATTTTTAACTGTTAAATAAAAGTCTAATTTCTATCTATGGATATTTTTGCGCAGTGGCTTAATATGGAACTTCTAATAAAATACGACACAAAATTTGTATTTTGTTTGGACTTCGATTAAATGTTCGGTCAGGATGAATTCATTAAATCGGGGTCGTACTGTACATGTATATACAGGGTACCCAGCCTTAATGTGACCCAATAGCCAATTCTCGAATCGTTCGATTTAGATATGCACTTCTAATTTGTAAAAATATTTTAAAACAGGTAAAAAATATTTTTACGGGCTTTTCAAATAATAAAAAAACTTATTTAGAAAAAAAATTCAAAATTTATTTTTTATATGGTCCCCAGGTTCCATCACTTATATTTAGACGCAAACTTATATTTAGTAAAAGACGCAGTACACAAAAACAAATTAAACGCAAATGGTTTCATTTTATTACGATAAAAACTGGCCAAGAGTTATGGAACTTAAAAAACATATATTTTATCCATTTTCTCGACCATTTTCAAAAAGCTAGTAAGGGTTGTCCCCAAAGCGAAATTATTTGGAACTCTGCCATAAAACTTTCGCTCTTGCAAGTCGCTTTTATGTAAATCGTTTTTAAATTTAAAAGCGTACGTTAATAATAAAATAATTGAGTACTTAAAAAATAAAATTTATTATTGGCACGTGTAAAACACACACACAAAATATTTCGGAGAAAGCAGTTCAAAAGCAGTTCCAAAAAATAGACTTATATGCTACGGCTTCAGTCTGATTTGCTGCGTTTTTGCTGATCATGTCGAACGTTAAAAATGTGTCGTGTAGTTGTTTGAAATTGCAAACAGTCGTATTCTGTTTACGAATTCTAGTACGGGAGAACGGGATGCTTACAAATGAAGAATACTGCGAAATGGTACTGTTATATGGACAGTGTAATCGAAATAAGATAGAGGCGGCAAGACTTTATGCTATTAAATTTCCCACTCGGAGACATCCATCTTATTGTACAATTGCCCGTGCTGTTCAATGGTTGTATAAAACTGGGAGTTGCCATAGACGTATTCCCTTGTCTCGTGCCTTCACCATTATTTAAGTTAATTTGGTCATTCTGATATAATAAAGCTCATGATTAATTATTAGCGCATCATTCCACATTATGCTATAATTTGAACGTCAAATCCTGTATTATCTTGCTGCTATTTGTTAAAACAAGCTGTTTTAATCTTTTCGGTACAAGTTGTAATTCTTTAAATTAATTTTAATTGTCTGCCATAGAGTAATACAAATTGTCAATCTATGATGTTTTTTACTACGATGTTTTTCTCTTGCTCTTTCTGTAGATAGTGAATTACTGTTCTCTGAGCTCAATTTATATACGACCCCCTTTTCTGAGCAATTCAGATGCTTCAATTTTATGTAGGCATAACTCGGTAAGTTTTTATTGTAATAAAATGAAACTTTTTGTATTTACTTTGTTTTTGTTACTGCATCTTTTCCTAAATATAAGTGATAGGACCTGGGACCGTATAAAAATTTAATTTTTGTACATTTTTTCTGAATGGGTTTTTTATTTCGAAAAGCACACAAAAACATTATTTACTTTTTTAAAAACCTTTTTCAAATTGGAAGTGTATATCAAAACCTAACGGTTCAGGAATTAGCTATTGGGTCACATAAGGCTGGACACCTTATTATATATATTATATATATATATATTATATAGTTATTTCAAGTTTATAACTATTTTGTGTTACATTTTTGATATATATATATATATATATATATATATTATGTATATAATTTATTGTTATATTTCTTATTATTTAGTCTATGTATATAATATTTTATATATACTTATATTAATAGTTACTAAAATATATATAGATGGTGCCTTTTTCTTATATTGCTGTGTTTTTGATGCAGTGAGTCAGTACATTGTGGAATCTGTATACATCGGGTAAATTAGAGTTCTTTGCTCATTTACATTATTGTTAATTATGTTATATTCATTATTAACTTCTTGCAATATTTTTGTTTATACATATTTATATTTGTCTATTGCTTCCGGATTCTATGGTAATGTAATATTGCAATTTCTATCTATTGCTGTTATATCACCCACGTGGGTTTTAGGCTTTTGCCTTAGTTTATACTGGAAACTATTATGTAGAAACAATTTCTGCTGCAGGAGAAGGTTGAGATCTCACAAACAATGTTAATCCTGTTTCACTGTCCTAAACCAGTGACAGCTCGAGAAATCATAATAGTTTCCTCGCTTAGATACATTTCTTTTTGGTTTGTCATGGTTCCATGTTCTTGGTTTTCCGGTCTGATCTTAGGTGCTTGGATTTATTAGTCTTCTTTGAATTATTTACTGCTATATATATAATATATATATATATATATATATATATATACACTCTTTCTCAAATTTCTTACTGCAGTTTTAAACCTTTGAAATTTTGAGGTATTCAATCTAACTTGTCTTCTTGAATAATTATGAATTTTATATTTTTAGAGAACCAATTGTTAAAATATATACAACTAAATTTGTCTCTTTGCTAAATTTGGGTGTTTCAACAGGGATAATAATTACAGGGTTAAACAAATTATTTAATTGTTATCTGAATATGTGTTAATAAATGCTATCCAATACCTTGGACATAGATACGTTAAAAGTGTGAATAATTTTTATAAATGGAAAAAGCGCGTTTAGATCGAACGATCACTTATCATTTACATCGATGTGATGTTACCACTCGAGAGAATACTGTTGCTAGGAGGAGTTGCGAGTTGAGGTACTTTTTGCATAAAATCAAGCTGTTATAGAAATGAGGAACCGAAAACAATAGTTATTAACTCTCTCAAAATGTAGTTGGGGAAGAACATATAATGAAACAAGTTCTTGTTTCTAATACGGCCAACTAAAGATTTAAAAGTTAAAAATAATTACGTGATAATACAAAAGCAGAGAAAACTTTTTCGCAAACTTGCGACCTAAAAACACACGTCATTACCATGGTGAAGAGTTCTTCACAGCAAGGCAGTACATGCGTACTGTACGTCAAGATAGTAGCTGGGGACTCTAACTCAATTACAGGTTTCGAGGTCAGAGTGATAGTTCACTGATGTATCCTTATATCGACGATCCTACATGTAACTGAAAGTGGTTGTAATATTCATCGGCAGGCTACTCAGTGAAAAGATGGATGTAATCATGTAGACCATTGTGCTGACTTTCACCGCCGTTGTACCTAACCAGATTCATTTATATGGTGCCAGGCAATTCAACCTGAAACTTTATACAGTAGAATTGCTGTTAAAGTTGAGTTCCAATTCGAATTGATGTTCTGATAAACAGTGGACATGACTGAGGTGCGGACAAGTACCAAAGCCCATTTAGTCCCTCATTCAGTTCAACAACTAGAAATTATGGTCTGTAGTAATGTTTCACATCTGATAAAAGGATCATTTTTATTATTCTCCGAGTCATCTCTACAACCCTTGAAGTACGTCGACAAGATCCTACTCCTATTGTGTAGCCCTTTCTTTCTCCACCCCGAGTGTTTACATTTCAACAGAATAATGGGGATCTTACTCAATATGCTTTTCTAATTCTTGTCTTCGTGCATCTGTAACACTGTCCTGGCATGAATGCCAGTTCTCTTCTTAAAAGAACACGTTTGAAATCGATTAGCCAAAGTATTCAAATGTGTGTGGATTCTGCCGTTTGGAAAGTGTATAGGAAACAATTTCACTGGAAAATAACCGAAAATTCTTTGAATATATGTATAAAGAAATAATATTTGGCATCAGTGTCAACTGTGGACCAACGCATTGTGGATTTCCTTTTTTTTTGGCCTTTTGCGGTTGTATTTCCTGAATAAATAATAAATTCTTACGTTACTGTTGTGTTTTATTTTTAATACAGTATAACACGTATAACACGTCTGCACCGACTTTCGTCCACTTCAGGTAAATCTTTCTATCGATGGGTAACTTTTTTTTAAAAATCTCTTTTACTGTTTTTTTTTCTTATTCTATAATTTAAACTTGATGTAACAATTTTGTTCTAAAATTTTAATAAATAAGACATAAATTTTAAACTTGTCTAGCAAAAATAAAGTAAAACTACAAAATAATATTGCAAATTATGTTCCTAAGGAGAAAAATATCTTAATTTCGAATTGAAGGGATTTATTCATATATAAGTAAAAATTTAAATATATATATATATATATATATATACGATGCTAAATAAATAATTTATTCATCTTTCATCAATAGTTTTTATTTGGCGCTTGCGTATACAACATTTCTTTTTTATTATAAAATTTTGGAAAATATTTTTCTTCAAATATAGAGTGAATACAAGAGTCAACTCTTCAAGATTCTATAATCCATTTCAAATAATTATTATATTTACTGTATTTTCTTCCTTTCCAAAATATTATTCAGATTAAACTAAAAAAAAATTTGATCTGCATTACAATATTTATATCATTACTAAATTCTTAATTAGAAAAAATTTAATCTAATAAATTAAATATTCAATATTATTTAAAGTAAGAAATTTTTTTAGAACATATTCTCATTATCAATATTATTAAATATGATTATATATGTTCATTATAATGAGACATGTAGATAATGTCTTTAACTGAAAAAGAGAGTGCGTGTTTTTATTTCATTCACATTAAACTTTTTTCAAAAATTATATTAGTTAAAAATTATAAATTCTTTACCACAAATTACACTCAAACTCATTCTTTTTTTAACAATGCAATGCAAATTTTTAATTTTAATTAGCTCTTTCTTCTATTGTGAAGCATTTTTCTCTCTTAGATTGGTCTGTATAACTTTATCTTCCATTTGTACATAGCAATTCTTAGAGAAAAGAAAAAAAAAGAATTCTTCTCGAACGAATGAATTTAATCTAACTTGTCATCATTCTTTTATCAAATTAAATTAATTCTGCTATGTACATATTTGCTTCAGAATTAATGTAATTAATTGCTAGCGAATAAACACGCAATTAAAAATTTTATTGTTACATAATAATTGAAAATTACAACGTAATAAAAATTAAAATTAATTTTAATATTAAAATTCTAGATGAAATTTTGATTAATTTTTGCAATCTAAACATTTATAGGATTAATTTTATTTTAAATAAACGAATTAAAAATTAAATTTTTTTCCATGAAATGTTTAGTACATTTTTTCTAAATAAAATATTCCTTCTATATTTGTTAAGTATAGTATGCTTGGTTTAACCACTAACAAAATAGTTAGAATCGATAGCATAATACTAGTTAAATGTAACATGTATTAGTAAATAAATACATGCATGCAGTATGATTAATTCTTTTCATCTTTCTATTTCGTAGAAAAATATCGTTACTGAAATTTATAAATAATAAAAAAAGGAAACAATGTAAAATTTTTCCTGAAAATGTCGTCTACGAGCACGTTTGGAAAGAATAATTTAACTATCATATAACGGAATTTTCTAAGTTTTCTTTATTAGTGTATAACAGAACCAAAGAGGAAAATTTTTTTCTAATATAAGAAAAAAATTAAAAAGTAATACGGCAGCAATATATTGCCAAATAATCTACCATAAGTACATTTTTTCATGAAGAGTACACCAGAAATGATTGAATGAGCCTTATTTAACTGATGCTTTAACATATTATACAACTTTTTTTTTTTAAAACATGCATCACAGCTTGTTTTTAGTTATAATCTTTTAAGGCTACACAGAGAACCATTTTTTTAAAAAAAAAGAATAATAATTGGAGACTTTAACAGTAACATTATCTTTTGTATTCATGTTATTAAGTTGATTCTGAACTAACTGTTATTAAATAACGAACTATGATGGACATATTACTTTTTCACATATGTATCACCACTACAATTTAGATATTTATCGTAGTTGGCATGAATGTTTGGAAGTTTTCATGAAAGGACGCACCCACCTTATATTACAACAATTTAGAAAAATTTATCTGATCTCACCACCACCAAACTTTTTGTCAGTAAGAAAGGATTTTAAGTGCTTCAACAGATGTAATGATTATCTATTATGTTTCAGGTTAAGTTACACAAAAATATCGTAAAAACTTGTAAACCGGGTTTTTCACAGCAACCACATTCCTTTCTCACTTAACCAGTACTGAGTTGAATGGTTACAATAAGTGGTTTCCGTTGCTTGTGACAACCAGTTACATTATTATAACAAGAGTGGTTACAATAAGAATAGTCCACCGAGTAAAAAAAAAAAAGAAAGGTGATTTTTCTTGGGCCGTCTTTTCTCACGACCGTGTAAAAAAACAACATTTAAAAATAAAATTTCCACTATGCATATTCACAATATACGTATCTAAATGATGCAAAGTGAATATGTTAATTTTCTAATAATGGAACTTAAGAGAATTAAGCACCTTTTTATGTAAAATTATTGAATTAAAGATTAATATGAAAATGCTTCAAACAAGCAATATTGAAAAAAAAATGTAAAAAGTTTTAATTTGGCTCAAAGTAACATAGTATAAGAGGTTCTCTAGCAATTTTTAAAATAATATCTATAGATTTACCAATTAGATTCAAATTAATTTTGGAATAAAGGCTATGAACTTCAATAAAAAGGATTCTTTAATGAGTATATACAGTTCTATACAAAAGTTTTATTAATTTTATAGAAGTAATTTTTTTTAATAAATTACTTTTCACATTTTAGCTTTTTATCTATTAACAATGGTACACATTTTATCAACAAAGAATCACAAAAAAATATTGAATATTTTTGTAACGATTGTGACGGGTTCTTACGCGTTTCACTAACCTCCTCACATTCTTTAATATTTTATTTATTTCAACCAATCTCCACCGGGAGCCAAAGCATGATTTATGCAAATGAGATATTTTATATAAGTTCGGGTTTAGCGAGTTAGAAATGAGAATGAAATGAAATGAGAAAGTATTTTCAAGTGTAAACGTAGATGTGGTGAATAGAATCTAACGCATCGTCGTGGATAAAGATTATAGAAGAACTTCGGGAATAGCTAAGAAATAAGTTGCCTCTTAAAACGAAGAATCCTGATTTCAAGTTGACCCAATCAAGATCTTAAAGAAGCAACTAGACGAACCTGCCATAACATAAGAAATCAGGTTAGTTATTAATTCCAATTAAGTATAAGTGTGTAGCTGTAATTGTGTACGCGTCGATCTTTCGTAGATTCAGATAGGATTCCGTCGTTCATGATTATTGAACCCTTCTCATTCTCCACTGTGTTTTATTGTTCTTAAAATTGAATAGTATTTGTGTAATCTCTTAATTAAGAAAAAATCAATAAATAAGATTGATTTGTTAAAATGAGTACTGAATTTATTATTCATTCAACACGTTCGGATTCAGGTAATACCCGAAGGGGAGTTGATAATCTTAGGGGTAGCGAAAGGCTACGATACGATGATTTTTAGAAATGAATTTCAATATAGATTAGAGTAAGAAATGTAAATTTTTCATTAGATTTGGCGATGCTACGTAATTGTCTTGCGTAATTCCATTCAGTAATATTTCCAGAATCACATTATTTTTTAAGTCTCTGCTCAAACTTCTATAAGTACTTTAAAAAAAAAGCTCATGAGTTTAATCACAAATCTCTTTAGTAAACTTTTTCTAACGTTATGCATTTTTTTTTCTGATAAAGTCATAACTTGAGAATTTTAGGCTTATAAACAAATTGGCTAGAAAATTATATACTGAGATTTTTTTTTTCATTTTTAGAGAATACATATAGCTTTTTTATAACTATTTTCATAATTTCGAAAGAAGAAAATGATAATCTCTTTAAACTTATAATACCCTGTTTTTAGATTTCGGTACTTTCGTTTCATTAAGAAAAAATATAAGTAGAATCTAGAAATAAAAATAAAATGTTAGAAATTTTTTTTAAATGTATTCTCACATTAAACCTAGTATAATATTGATCGAGACTGTTTTGCTGGAGTGAGTGAGTGAATATTAATGTCGCACTATTCTTCAGGGCTTTTGACGACGGACTTTGTAATTTTGAACCATAGTCAAGTGAATTATATATATATATATGTGTGTGTGTGTGTCTGTGTGCGTGCAAGCACATGCATGAGTTTGTGTCTGTCTATTTTAAAAGGGGATTTGAAAAATTCCTTTCCTGATGTGTAGGATAAATTAAAAATTAATTTATAGTGGTCGGCACAAGGATTACGATCATAGCACAAAAGCATTTTGCTAGGTGTGAAAACTATTAAATAAAGTTATTTAATTTTATAATTATACACGCATTTGTTGAAACACATGTAATTTGATTGGTTAAGTCGAAGATAAACGTTAAGTCAAAGGTATGATTTTTGCCAAACACTTTTGTGTTTTTTGTTACAGCAGGGGTCAGCAATCTTTTTCAGCTGTGACGTTCCAAGCCAATTTACGAAAATGATTCGCCGTGTACTCAGTAGGACATGTCTGAAACAATTTGATTTTCTTAATAATGCATGCAAAGACAGAAAATAGATTCAGATTTATTACATATTGAATTTGCATCATTTGAAGATATTTCTTAACATAAAAATAAATTATAGTTTAAAAAAAAAAAACTAACGAACACGCTTTTATACTGATTCGAACTAAAAAGTAAAAAAAAAATAATATAAGAATAAAATGATGAACGAGAAAATTAATGTCATTGATGTAAAACAGTGGGGTGCTTTGTACTACATTTTTACACTAATTCATCATTTCGGAATAGAAGTTAGAAACTATAACAATTGATATATTTATAGAAAACCCCACGTTTTTACACCCAATGACATTAATTTTCTCGTCCATCATTTTATTCTTATATTAAGAACTATTTTTTTTTTACTTTTTAGTTCGAATCAGTATAAAAGCGTGTTCGTTAGTTTTTTTAAAAATATAATTTACTTTTATTTTCCTTTTCAGAAAAATGTTTATATTATGGTTAGAAATTGCAAACACAACTCACCGTCCCCTTTCTCACACAAAGAACACTTTTTTTATCTGCCTTTTTTCCCACAAGTGTATTTTACACTTGCATATAATTAGCTTTAAATTAAAAACACTCGTTTTTAGGGTTACACCTTAATCTTTTAATCGCTAAATCTGGAATTAGTCACCAAATCTGAAAATGGAATATGCAATTAGTCACCAAATTTGAAAATTATATGTGCAGTAAGTTGCTAAATCTGGAAGTGGTTTATGGAATTGTAGCTAAATCTGATTATCGTTATTCCTGACAATCATGATAAGGACAATGGAGCAAAATTATGAAATTATTGTATTGTCATCGGTCCCTGACAAGTGAGCAAAATTTCGAATTCATCCGATCTTTTAATGTGGGTAATAATCGAGTTCTAAGATTCCGTTACATACAAGTGAAACTTATAAAAGCGTGTTAATAAACAGCATAAGATAAAACTACATTTCTTCTGCAAGAATAAAAGAAATTGAAATCGTACATATATTATGTATTTTTAAACATATTTATTACAAGAAGAAATAGACAACACGAAATATAGGTATTTCCCTTCATTATAGTTAATACAAATATAAATAAAAATTTTAATGCGAACTTAATGCTTGTGTGTGCATCGCTCTGTTTTCATATCACAAACTGGGAGGTATAATGTGTGACTTTCAATTTGACACGATTCTCAGTATTCAGTTGTTAAACAATTAATTTGCGGACTCGAAATATTTTTCACACGAGGAAAGATTTTTCATTTATATATGCAGAACCAAAAGCGGAAAGAAGAGAACGTGCCATTTTTTTCTCTTCAAATAATTCAATCTCTCCAGCAATGATATTCAATAATTAACAAAATAGCTGTAAATTTATCGTTGGAGTTATGTTTCAGATTGTCTTCATAATTCCGTAAATGTCCACAATTCTGAAGTGTTTGTGAAATAAGATTACAAATTTATCAACTTCCATCCACCCAAAAATTGACACATTTGCAGAGTAGTGCAGTGTTACTGAGAACTGTTTCGCGTGCCATAGGTTTCCCACCTCTGTGTTTCAGCATCTATAGCTGAAATATCCTTTCACTATAGACCCTTTTCAAACGGGTTCAATTAAAGAAAAATAACCAAAATATCTTATTTAAACATGATCATGTGGACTTTTAATATATAGAAACAGACATATTGTGAACCTTTTAGTACCTAAGAACACATGTTTTTCAATTTAAATTCCCTAAATCACTGTTACGATGTCTAACTTGAACATCTTATTACCCGCTATCACCAAGAAGGACCAAAATGTCTGTCTGAATTCTGTTATACAAACTAATACAATATTTAATTTAACAAATTTATGTGGCTTGATTAATGCGATAATATTCTAGATTATTTATGGATTATTATAATTATATTTATAAAATATATAAATGTGTGACGGATCTATACGGGTTTCTACTAACTACTTCTTTTATCTTTAAATCAAAATATTTATTTCAAACAAACTTCATCGAGAAACCAAACGTGATTTATGAAAATGAGGAATATTATATAAATTCGGTTTTCGCGAGTTGAAAGAGAGCGGTGTAAGAGGTCAAGTAAAGTTAAGTGAAGAGTGTAAGCTGTTGACACGTAGTTGTTGACAAGTTAAGCGAGGTTGATACGTGTGATGTGTACAAGGAGAAGTGGTTAATGAAGATTGAAAAGCAGTGTAATTAAATATTACTGAGGGTGGAGACATCATCATTGGATCCAGCTAAAGTAATCGCCTGCAGTTCGTCTTGAAGGTACCGAAGCATTAAGGAATAAGATATCATAAAATTGATTAAGTAATAGCTGATTATTAGTGTGCGGCGTAATTATAAATGAGCGTATTTAAGCTATCTTAGATTCAGTTGAAGTCCTGTAATATTATAACCGCATTTGTATATCTCACCTCTGCACTCTACCATTGTTATATGCCTTAATTACACTCATGTCCATAAATTAAGAATAATGAAGTTCAGGCAAAGAAAGAGGCAGAAGCAAAACAAATTTGACTTATTTGTAAAGTCTATTTATTAAACAAAAGATAAAGAGCAAAAAAGATGCTATATTTTGACATAATTAATAAAATTGCCATTTTTACTCCATGGCGCAAATTTCAAAAAAGAACCTATTTACAAAAAACAGTATAACATGGTTAGTATGATGTTTAATACGGAGTATGTCTCCCGGACGATGCAATATGGGCCTTACAACATCTACGCATGCTGAGTATCAATTTATAAATCCGATCTTGGGGAATATTACACCACTCATCAAGCAACGCCCTCCGAAGTTCCGGTAGACAGGTGGGAGGGGGTTGACGGGCTGCAATTCCTTGGCCAAGCATATCCCAAACATGCTCTATTGGATTCAAGTCCGGTGAGTATGCTGGCCAATCCATACGGGTGATATGCTCCGATTGAAGGCATTCGTCTACAATGTTTGCACGGTGAGGATGGACGTTGTCATCCATAAACAGAAATTCAGCACCCATGACGCCCCGAAACAAACGTACAGGTTGTTCCAAATGACATCCCGATAGATGTGGACTGTCATCGTTACACTCTGAACATGCAGGTCAGTTCTAGAACCAAGGACAATTTCTCGCCAAACGAGCCATCCTGCACCACCGTAACGGTGTCGTTCAATAGTGTTCTCTTGGTGGTAATGGATACCTGGCGCTCTTCATATGAAAGTCCGGCGAGAATCAGACTGCAAACTAAACCTGGACTCGTCGGAAAACATCACACAAGACCACTGTTGCGGTGTCCACAATGCATGCTCTGTACTCCAGGTTAATCGCAGGAAACTGTGAGTTGCGGTAAAGGGAACACATCTGACAGGCCTACGAGCATATAGACCAATGTGACCTAATCGTCTTTACAAGGTCTGCCTTGAAACTGTCGTACCGGTAGCTGAAGAGAGTTGAAGAGATAGGTCTGATGCTGTTCTCCGTCTGTTTCTTTTGGCAGTAACTGCCAAATATCGGTCCTCATTCGGCGTTGTAACTTAGGGGTGACCTGTGCTGTAACATCTACTCACATTACCATCATCTTGGAATCGTTGCCAAAGCCTGGAGATGAGACTCTGGGCGATTCCAAGTTCCTCGTATACTTCCAGCTGGGTACGTTCACATTCCAGTCGTCCGATAATTCTACCACGTAAAAAATCATCCAAATGCTTCCTTTGTGACATAACTATGCGGTTATTGATTGTACTGAAAGTCCTTTAAAGTGCTTGTGAACAATTTTACTTCTTTTCTACCGTTCCTTATATACCCCTCTCTTACACTATCGTCATTGTGACGTACTATCCGCGCCATCTGGTGGTTTTCTGTAATTTGCATATTCTTCTTCAAGATGTGTGTAATAATTTTTATTTTTTTCTGCAGGTGAAATTTTTATTTTAGAGTTCAATTTCTGTGTGATTCTGAATTATCCTTAATTTATGGACATGAGTGTAGAATTGTGTTGTGCTTGTTCATAATCAATAATAAGAATTAATAAATCAAATTAGATTGGCATAATGTCTATGGATTATTTAGTTCCTCCTACACATCTAGCCGGGTTTTCAGATAGACAGGAGGGTTCGAATGAAAGGGGTAACTACAGGTCACCACAAATGTATATATATGTATATGTGTGTGTGTGTATTTTATAATTCATATATTTATTAAAAATTATGTTTATAAAATATAAATATTTATTGATTTTATAAATATAATTTTTAATAAATAATATTTATAAAAATATATTATAATAAATATTCAATTACATTTATAAAAAAATTAGTTACAGGTAATTTTATACTACGTGAAGTGCAATATATTATAAATAAAATATTACATACAATATTATAATAATCCATAAAATGTACTATAACATTTATTTATGAAAAAGTTATTGTATAATTAATGCAATACAAATAATATATATGTCTTTTATGATATTTTTTTAAATTTAATTATTTAATAATCATATAAAATATTTAATGTCTTTTTTAAATACATTTATTTAATTGTAAACATAATTAAATGAATTTGAAAATTAAAACCAAAAAAATCGATTGCGTGATTCGAAGCAAGATCTGTAGCATGGCAGAAAGTTACTTTACGGATTGCCGCGCCGTTGGAAGAAATTCAAACTTAATTGTATAAAGCCTAAGCAAGAATTTGGAAGGCTATTTTTTCCGAATTGAATGCCCATTCTATGGAATTATATTGAGGCTTGAACAATCTGAAGGTGTACTACTATTGTACAAATTCACATCCAGAAATGAATTTCCCTAGTCTTTACCTTCTCTTGTTAGATTAGTAACATATAAAAGTGGGTTTTAAGAATATTATTACAGTAAAATATTATTTAGATGCAACATTTTGACAAAAATGATTATAGAATTACCTATTTTCAAAACATTCTCCTCTTATGGAAAATGCTTCTGTAAAAATATTTTGCAACCTCATACCTCTGTACAGACTAGGACTAGGATTTTTTAAGTATAAAACTTAGAAGTGGATATATATATATCCATATTTTAATATAACAGAGTGGAGAAATTTTAAGAAAAAAAGAATGATAATTGTCTCAATTGGTAATGATTCTGAAAATAATGTGAATTTTACAAAAATCCTAGTTCAAGTCCTCTGGAGAAACCTTTGCTTTACATAAGCAAAATATTATTATTACAGTAGTATTTTTCATGAATGGAGAGAGTTTTTATAATATAAGTAGTGTTTTTCACAACGAATTAGATAATATATATATATGGCATTAATTGATAATTATTTATTATTTAAGTAAAAAATTAAAACAATTAAACATTTACTTGCATCACTAACTTGCGCTTGAATATCAAACAATTAAGTAAACAAATTCAATGGGAGTGATGGCTTTGCATGGTTTTAGAAAGTTTGGATAAATTTGGCCCATAACTTGTTGTTTTAAGTTTCAAACAGGACTCTAAATTTTTATTTTTAGGTGGCTTCTTACTTTACTTTTAATTATATTCACGCAAGAGAACGCTTGCTTGCACGAATTTGTCGATTCGAAGATAGTCAGCACTTCAAATGCCAACTTCTCCACCTCAGTGTAGCAATCTGGAAGCAATCATGCGTCGAATGTACAGTCTGTCAAAAAAGTATTGGGACACACTACCAGTTCATAGGTTTTTATCGTAATATTTTACATAAACAAACAATAAACCCAAAAAATGGAAGTAATTGTTGTTGTGGGAAATACAGATAATAATAATTGGAACAGAACTCACATACACTAATGCAATTATGGTTAACATTGAAAATAAAAGAAACCGAGTTAAAAAACGTGCTCAAAAAAGTATTGGGACACTTCCCAATAAATTAAGAAAAACAATTTAAACTTAGAAATTAATATCTAGTTGGGCCGCTCTTGCTTTGTATGACCTCTCGAAGTCTGGCATGGATTGGATCAATTTTTTACAAAATGATCTAACGATTTTGGTTCACTCTTCGATCAAATATTTTCTTAAATCCTGCTTGTTAGAAATGTAGTGCTCATATAGTGTTGGATGCAAATAATGCTACTCAGGTTCAATGGGATGAAGGTCTGGACTTTGTGCAGGAGTCTTAATAACACTAGAACAGTGGTAGAGGACTAGCAAATAGCTGCAGCATGATTCAAGTCATTATCTTGGTACAGTTTAAAATGTCCTGAGATTCCCTGATTTCACGCACTTTGGTTTAAATTTTTCTTGTGAATATCAAGATAGAGATTTTTGTTCAGTATACCATCAATAAAATGTAAGTTCTCAACACCAGCGCTTGCCATGCAGCCCCAGACAATTTGGTTACTCCCTCCTTAATTGATAGTAGGCAGTGAATTTTTCACATGCATTGCTGTATTTGATTTCCGCCAAATTTTTTGCTTGTTATCCGATCCGAAAATGTTATATTAACTTTCATCAACAAAAATTACATTTTCCCTATTTTCTGTTGGCTGTCTTTGGCATATTTTGAAATGTTTATGTTTAAACTTCTAGTCTAAACAAGTGGTGTGAAATTAAATTCTATTGATGAGCTGTATATTTCTTAAATTTCTCATTTCAAAAGTGTCCCAATACATATTTGACTCAAGTGTGTCTTTGAATTATATTTGAAAAGCTAGATCAAATTGTAATTCTATAACACAGCGTTTCTCAAACTTTTTGGGGGGGGGAGGCGTGATAATTCTATGGGGGGGGGGGTGCGAGCATATTGAAAAGTCGAAAGCAAAAGATTATTTGAGGAATTATTAATTTATGTAAAGTGAACAAATAAAATATATGCTGGCATAAAATACACTAAAAAAATACACTCAAAAATCAAAATATAATACACATTTGCATTGATATAATACACTTATAAATGTATTAGTTCTGCGCAATGTTATTTTATAATAAACTTAACAATGCTAAGCTAAGAAAATTTAATAGTTACCAGTGACCCCATACACTTGCCACATATAAATAATATCCAAAAAATAATATATATCTTGATAACTTGCACGATTTATAATTAATCCCTTAAATGCCGATCAAAAGTTATTGTAAGGAGTACGATGAAAATTATGATGGAATATTGGGTCACAAATAGGGAAAGTTTGAGTAGCTCTGCTATATTACTAATAAAATTTTCCTGATGTACTGTACAAATGTTAAAATATTTCTTAATTCATTTTGATTTTGTGTTAAACGTCATAAATATTTTCATAAATGGATTTACAGTTATGCATGACAAGTTTCCCAATACTTTTTTAAGTGACTTTAAGAAGCCTCAACTCGCGGCATTTCTTTTAAAGCTATCCACTTTTGTTGCGTTACGTGCACACATTTCTGGACCTACAACTCTTCAAACTTGCTTTTCAACTCTGTAAATTTCCACTCCACAAAGCTTTTCTTTTTAATTCGATCAATTGCATTTCTAGAGATCCAGTATCAATTCCAAATGGCTCAATGGGGATTTCGTTACTATTTGAGTTGAGAGAATTTACTATAAATGCTAGATTGGTTTAGTTGGTTTTGAATTGCTCAAATCTGTCAGCAAATTCATCTGTAATTGTTTTTATAACTGTGCTGAAGTAATGCGTGCCAACAGTGGCACTGGTTTTATTGCGATATTGCTTTATTATTAATTCTCTTAGATTTGATTTCTTATTGCGTGGGAATTTTTCGTGGCAACTGAGACAAAGCGGAAGACCACCTGGATTGCATATGAAAGCGAACGACTCCGTCCAATTCCGATTGAATTCTCGATGCTCTTCCTCAGTTCTCTCTCTTTCTCTCTTTTTCGTAGATGCCATGCTTGCGATGAAGCTGCAATGAAGAATTTTTTAAATTATTACTTATGTATCCAAAACAGCAGATGACAAATTTTACAATTATTTACCATGCTAACGTATACTTAAGTAAATACATACGAGAAGCTGGGCATAATGAAATATAATTTATCAAAAAACATTTTATAGCGATACTTCCCAATTAAAAATACTTACCTAAATAAAATAAATAATTCTCTAATAATTTAATTATTAAAATAAATAATTTAAACACTATTTGTCTCACGCTCTCACGTACTAATTGACTATAAGTACACAGAGTTTCATCGATCTGTGGTCGTCTCCCATGTGCGGTGATAGCCGACTGGCACGAACGGACTTGTCAGAACGTGTTTATCACGGCACAGTCTGCACATTTTAGTTTTTTTTTTCTTCAATTTTGGCAAATAATAAAAAATTTGTTTACGAGTAAAGGTGTTATGCCCAGCTATGTCAAAATCAATGAAAATTGCCAAACATATAAACAATCTACATCTGCAAATACCTGCCTACTTTGACCCTTAGAGTACGAAATTAGGTTTACTAAATAACAGTTTATAGGTACTTACACTTATAATTATTTCCTTAACACTGATTTTTAAATAATAAAGTTATAAAATAAATAAATAATAAAATAGGTAATTTATTAAATATATATTTTTAAAAAAAACACTTTCGTGGTAACATCCAGGAGTAGTACTTTGTTTCTTTCTTGGAAATTCTTATTGACTTCAAAAAGTAGTTAGGTATCTCATTTGGAAAAAAATATGTATGATATGTAATTTAAAAATATAATACTTATTATGTTACTATCTTTACATCGGTTTTATTATTATTATTATATATGTGCATACATACCTTTGAGGAGATAATTCTCTTCTAACTCTTCTTGATACCAAAAACTATACGTCACAGCCAAATTGTCTTGTGTCGAAAGCGAATTAGTAGAAACATCCGACGATGCGTGTCACGGGGGAATGGTGCAGTAAAAAGCGAGTACAAGTGGTTGAGAGATAGAAACGGTGTCTAATCCTGGTTAATCGATTCAAAACTATTTTTAAATGTTTTATTTTGATAAAATAAATACTATTTAAGTATGGAACTAAAGAGCCGCAGCTTCACATCCAAAGAGTCACTTGTGGCTCGCGAGTCGCAGATTGCTGACCCCTGGATTAGGCTAATTTAAAATAGAGTATTAACAAATTAGACTAACTAAAAATGTATTAATCAGCATAACACTTCTTACATGTACTAAATAATCAATATGACGATAAAAAATTATGATATTCTTTTCAACACGGTTTTGTTCATAAATTTTTTTTTCAATATAAATTATTTTTACTATTGCCAACAATTATATTAAGCAGAACTAAACATATTCTTAATATTTTTCATTGCTTATTTACAAGTTTACATAGTTTATTTTTAGTGTAAATTTTTTTACAGTAATCTCTAAATTTGATTATAAAATTTTTGTGTTTTAAAGTTATAAAAAATTCATTAGTGATATCATCTCTTGGAAGTCATTAAAAACCACGTTGAGCTTTACAGGATTATAATAAAATCTTAATGCCTAAAAGATTACACGAAATTTAAAATATCTAATTTAATTCGCTTTTATCTTTTAATTAAACTCTTGAAATTATTATTTATTTTCTTATGTTTTACAATATATTAGAAAATTTTAATTTGAAAAAAAAGTGGACATAAACATCAAAGAAATTATATATATGTAGTTAACAATTCGCTACTAGAAAGAGACAGAAATATAATGAATAGTCAAGGTAAATGAAACTTAAAAAGCAGATATCGGAATTAATAATATACGATATTATAAACATTGCTCCTTAGAACCTTCTTATATTTAAAAATGATTTATATAAAGTGTTTTTTAACATTTTGTTGTTTCCTTCACCTTTTTGTTTATAATACTGAATGAAATCTTTCTGAAAATAAGTGATAGAATTTCAAAATCCATTACAATTAAAAGATAATTTACTTAAAATTGTATTAAAAATACATAGAATTTGTACTGAATATGTGTACAATAAACAGATTTTGGGCAGATTCTTGTCCCAAAAATGCATACTTAAATTATGTAATTCTTAGCTGAATTGTAGCCTTTAACAAAAACATAAAATTATCTGTACTAAAATAATTATATAGTACGTATATTAGTATAGATACTACTGTTATTAGTTGAAACTATGAATATTATTGTATATTTTTATGTAAAATATTATTAATGTTAAAGTAAAACTAAAGGAATCAACAATTTTAACCGTATATTGGATATATAGGTAACTATAAGTATATATATGCTCATCTTATACATACAAGTATTTACAATATGTTCTATAAAAATGCACCATTAATCCACAAAAACATATTAAGTCGTACAATTTAGAACTCCTCTATACCAATAGCTATTAATAAAATGTAGGAAGTAATTTTAATTAAACAGTATCTAAAAATACAATTTAATATCTCAATTGATGGAAAAAAATTGAATTCGATTTTTCAGAAAACAAAAGTGTACATTATGTTTTGAATCAATCAATAATTAAATTACATAATTATCTATACTGCATGCGTGGATATATCCCTCCTTGTTTATTCAAATATATTTCCACAATGATTTTCCTAAATTTTCTTTAAATCATATAATACCTTTGTAGATGAAATCGGAGCAAATTTTCAACAATATCGATGCTCGGCGAGGAAAAGTTGAACTAACTGTTGTAAGTTTTTTATCTATAGGTATTAGGGGCTCCATAGGTAAAGAAGATTTTGAAACATATATCTTGTTGCTTTTTTTAGAAAATTAGAAAAGAGCATTAAAAAGAAGACACATTAATGTAACTGTCATTTTTCCTAACTTGAATATACGTTTTTGCGTAATCAGTGGTGACGAACCTTTGATGGACATCGTGTTGTTTGAATATTGTAATATCCCGAACTTACGCGATAGGTGGGACTGGATGATAACCGCATAAGTCGGAGTATAATTTCACATTTTAATACATGTAAGATACTTTTAGTTGGAGCCGGTGACGAAGGAAAATAACGATTTAGGTAAAATAAATGTTTGGTAAAATATTAAATTACATAAATACAAAATTGCAAACCAAAGTTATTTCCATATAGAAAATTCCATAAAATCTAACAAAATAGTCTACCGGCTAAAAGCCTTTTTTCCCTCCCACAATATTTCCTCGTAGCATGCTAATGATTTTTATTATTCCTTTTATTTGTTGTAAAACTACTCTTTTCATTGGAGTATGTTTTTTTTAAAAAATTTAACCCCTTTTTGACCAAACCGATGCTTTCAGTCAGATTATCAATTGTTATTCTATCTTCTGGTTGGACTGGGTCTAAAGACTCAAGTTATTCAATGCCATGCTTTTGCATTTCTGTGAGGTTATTAATTGCCAGCTCCTGATTGAAAAAATCCAGCAGTTCTCGAACGTCATCAGTATTCACTTCTAAATTTTTTTGCCTGGCAAGGTCTCAACAACTTCTTCGATCGAATTAATAATATCATCGGACTCTGCGGCTGATTCTGCCTAAGTTTCAGTAATTAAAAATCAAAACAACGAATCGTCGAGATCTGAGCATCGCTTATACCTTAGTGCTACATTGTATCTTATTACAGTAATTTTTCTCTTCAAGAGAGATACTTTTATTAACTGAAGATAGAGTAGGTGAATTTATTTCTGAATTGAATGAGATACGCACAACTAAAAAAAATTGTTGAAAAACAAATGCAATATACTCTCCTGATCAGTGGTCGACAACCTTTTAGCTGTGGTGTGCCAAATCAATCTACGAATATGATTCAGCGTGCTCTACAGTAGGACATTTTTGAAACAATTCGAGTTCCACGACAATACATGCAGAGTTAGAGAATAGTTGATATTATAGATTTACTGTTTTATTATACAATAATTCTGCATCATTTAAAGATATTTCTTGACCTAAAAATAAACATCATAAAATATAACTACTTCATTACAGAAAAAAAATTAAAATTGAACATATAATTGTAATTTATAAATATATTTACTAAAATAAGAAATAGATAACACAAAATAGAAGTATTATATTTCAATATAGTTAATAAAAAGATAAATGAAAATTTGAATGCGAAAGTAGTGCTTATACCGGTCTACTTCCCTATCACAAAATCAGGGGTTCGAAATGGGACTTTCAGTTAGACATGATTCTGAGCATTTAAATGGTAAAGAATTTCTTTACAGATTCGAAATTTGTTTCATATGAGAAAAGAAGTTTCACTTCGATATGCAAAACTAAAATTGGAAAGCAGAGTACATGCAATTTTCTCTCTTCAAGCAAATTTCTCCAAAAATGACATTCAATAATTTACAAAATATTGCTGTAAATTCATCTTTCAGGATTTTTTCGTAAGTCCGTAAATGGGGTCCATAATTCTGAAGATGTTTCCCAAATAAGGTCCATTACAAATTTATCAACTTCCATCGATTCAAAATTTGAAAAATGTTGTCGAGTAGTGCAGAGTGCCAGTGAGACTTGTACCGTGTGCCACATGTGGCATGCTTGCCATAAGTTGCCGAACTCTGCTATAAACTATGTACGAAAAATATTTAAGGTTTACAATTTGACATTTCTGAGTTTCTAGCAATATTCTAATTTATGATTATATATGAATTATTTGATGTTTTTAACTGAATTCTTAATGTTTTTATTATAATTTTGTTTATTTTAAAGAAATGTGTTTTTAAAAACAATTTTGTTTATTTTAAGGAAATGAGTTTTTAAAAATAATTTTTTTTATTTATATAATAACAATCTTTACAAGCAATTATTATTGTGTTTCACTCAGTTTATACTAATACTATAAATATGCGCTAAAGTACAAAATTTAAGAAATTTTCCTGCATGTGACGATTAATAGAAAGACATAAATTTCACATTGAAAAAGTACATTGTAGCACTTAAAGTGTTAAAAATACAAAGCAGAAAAAGATATAATGTAAGTAGAAAAAACAGCTATATTGACAGAGGAGTTTGCTACAAAACATACACTTATCAAGGAAGATAAACAACAAAAATTCATTAGTAAGAGACATGGCTTTCTCCACTTTCAGAAGCTGCGTGCAACCGCATCTGTTGAAAGTGGAGATTAAATTACGAGCTCAGCAACAGAATATCCAAATGTTCTCGAGGTTCGACTTTTAGTTCATCTGTAAGGCTCTTTGTTAAATAATGTTTACAGAAAGATATGATCGTCTATCCAGGTTTTTCTCTCATTGTTTGCTGAGATTTATATCATAGTAGAACTCTGAATAGCCAGTTTTTGAATATTTAATTTTCTCGTAGAATAAATAATTAACATAGAAAATATGTAGTTATGCGGTGTCACCCAAAAATACAAAACTCGCTCTCCGTTCATTATAATCCCCCTCTCAAAAGCCTGTCAAGACTATTCAAATAGTAAAACTTCCCTAATGGTATTCGTATGAAAACATGTGTCTATCTTTCTCTATATCAAATGGGGTTGATAATTTTTTGTCAGTTTGAAGTGATTCTCATCGTCAAAAGAGGGTATCATTACATTGTGTATATTACACCATCGTAGGTGATGTCGCTGATGGGTTACTGTCCATGTTATACAGAATTATGGCAGCGGGAAAATGGCTTGTCATTATGAAGGCATGTGGTCACCATAATTTGGGATACCTTTCATCCAATTTCATTTCCGTATCAATCCGTTGAACAAAATTGCTTTTTATTTTTATTTCTAACTGTTTATTTCTGGCCAACATTGGTCATTGCGTCTTTATTTTTTAGCCAATCAGCAAATATATATATACGAGTATATATTCTACTTTTCTTGAAGGATTTCCAATCCTGTGATACAACACTGTCTCTAGTTACATACTTGTGAGCCACAACTTTCAAATTACGCTCCTTATGAAGTTTGTCGATCATGTTACCATGTGTAAAATATTCTTTAAAGTCTCTTGTAGACATTTAGTACACATTGTAAGTATTATTTTACTTTTACTTACAGCAAAATTTTAGAAATATGCCTTGTTTCTATCATTTAATTTGCATTGAATTACACACCATGTCCAAGAATTTTTATGGGTCATCCTCTCAACTTTGATGTCCTTCTCTTCAAGCATGCATATGCATCACATTTGTACTAAGTTGACTTTCATTGTATAAAGCATGAAAAGCACGTTTCGGAAATTTAATGGTGATGTATTGAGAAATGTCTTGGTTACACAATAATGTGATGATAAAGAAAAAAGTAAAAATCTAAATAACAAACATATTTGTTATTGTATTAGCAATAATAGGTAAATCACACTCCAAGTTCAAATGATATGAAATGTATAAAATTGTTTATTCCCGTGTTTTGAATCTTAAGGACAGATTCTTCTATGCTATTTATCTTCGTTCACGAATTTTTTTTTACATTTCTTATTTTTAAAATTTATACTTTGTTGGAAAAAGTAAATTGAACTTCGTCTTCATGCAAGTTTTAATACTTGCAAAATATCTATTTCTTCTACTTTTTCATGAAATAACAAATAAACTAATTTAAATAAATTTAATCAAATTATTTTATAAAATTATTAGGAAAAGCACGTTTTATTCATTCACATTTGTACGCAGTATTATGTTGACTTACATGCATGCAATTCTCTAATAAAGAAATTAATGAGCAAATTTATTTTTGAAATGTTTTTAAAGTTTCAAGGATAATTCAAATGAAGCATATATTCTCATAAAGTTGTATTGCAGTACAGATTAAATCATGATTCTTTAAGTAGAATATCATAAAAACCCTTTTTGATGTTGTTGATTATAATTTTATTTTAAAAATGAAATAAATAAGAATCAAATAAAACATTCAGTTACTGTTCAGTTACCGAACATTAACTAGATGAAAAGTAGTCTCAAATGCCAATTAATTTCTGAAAAAATGCCGATTTCTTTCTTAGTCATCTTCATAAGTCCTGATCCAAATTTCAGCAAGAGTCTTGAGTGAAATAAAAAAAATGAAGTGTTTTTTCCCCAAAACTATCTGTGAACATTAAAGAACTGAAAATGTGAAAAACTTCAGCCATTTAAATTATTACAATAATCTTGCTAGAATAAGGGGGGCGTCAGTTTTCCTATAGACTGAACATCGTTCGGGTTTCTCGTTGAAATCACTTTAAACTTTTATAATTTTTGTAAAACTCTTAAAGTGGTACTTTTAAAGTAACTGGTTTACAACGCTTGTAACACATTTGGTTCTGTAATAGTAACCTTTAAATTTTGGATAGTGCCATCGTCTACGATCACCAGTCCCCTCTGGTTCGTATCAGAGACGCTATGGCGGTATAACAGTACTGGAGCAAAGGGCTGCAGCCAATTTTTCTTTTTTACCTTCAGCAGTTGAACAATGCTGATTTCTAGTAAGAGAATGTTCCCCTAATTTCAGTTCATGTGTATTATCAGTTCAACATGTACGGCGCTCATATACTTCCTTAGTCAGTAATGTGTCCAACTCGATTATCCATTATTCATCATTTGCTTGATTCGTCTTAGCCTCGATCGGAAGATGAACTGGAGGATCTAGTCATCCAACTCTTAGGTCACCAACTCTTAGGTGCTTATTTTATACATGCCTACTGTATCACAGATGCATATAGTCTTGTATCATGACTGACTGAACATAATATTGGAAAGAAGTATTGGGTTATTTAGTAAAAATTCAAATCACTATTATTTGTAATCATTTTTGTGTGTCTCAGATTTTATATTAATCTATTGATTCTTTTTTTCGCGTAGCAATTTCTTTGCGTAGACAGTTTATCGTCCTGAAAATATTTATTTGTTACTTTCTCAAATATCTTATTATCTTCTGAAGTAATTTTAAAATGTAGAAATTAATTATTTTAAATTTATCTTCAATAGAGCAACATCATACACATAACTTTTTTTACAGTGTTGCTTTTCCTCATAAATTACAAGTATTTTTCGACAGTAGTTTTGAATTTAAATCACTTCGAGTTTTTTATTTATTTTAATACTTTTTTTATGTTGTGAAGGTTTACAGTCCTAAGTTCGTACTTCGCAAATCATCATAAGTTTTATTTAAAGAAATATAAGTTACTTTTTTTTCATACACCATTCACACGAAATAGAAAATATTAAATATTTGTATTTAATTATATGCAATAACCATACAACTGTACGTAATTTATCAAAATTACATACTTATTACTGTAAAATGTATTCAAATAAAATGCTTATCTATATTCATTTGCTTATTTATCCTTTTTTTATCATTTTCAATTCCTTAGGTTTTTGAATAAAATTATTTTTGACTTGTATGAAATTCTAGTTTTCATGAATACGTTATTAACTTTTTAAAATGCAACACCAAGAAAAATAATAAATAACAAGCCAAATTCTTTACAAAAATGACACATTGTGCAAAAGTGATACAATTGTTAATACCTTTTTTTGTGAGGTAAAAAAGACAAAGAAACTAGTACCGATGTGTGCCCCGACGAATGTCAAAAACCACAGCTACAAATCTCACCAATAAATGAAAGATGCTTTTAATTGCTTAGCGATGTACTGCTATCAAAGTTACTTCTACTTAAGGCAAAGTTGATATAATGTAACAGAGGTTGATTGTCAAGCTGTTATTCAATCATTGACCAGATGTATTTAAAAGACAAAAGATCTGAATAAGGAAGGCCAGATTAGCAAGGTCTTGGTGCAGAAATCTTTAAAATTGCGTACCGTGTATGGTAACTGATTCTGTTGCTAAAAGGCGTTCACAAGCAAGCTCTGGACAAGGATGCACAAAAATGCTGCAACATCTCAGAGGCTTAATAATGACTGGTCGCTGCACCAGCAGTGTGTATAGGTCCAATTCTGCCCCAATCAAAAGTTACAGGTGCAAGACCTGTAAAGTGATGTATAACACAACAACTAAGCAAGCTCTCTCCGTGATGTCTCAAGACTTTTTTCCAAGAATCGTGGTATTTTAATTATAAACGTGATTTATCTGTAAATACGAAGTCGTATCGTTCGACGCTTCACATATGCTGTTTAATGGAAAATTTCAGATTCCACTAGTTTTGAAGAGAAAACAAAAGAACGCTATGTTTTTGATTTAAGAAATGGCAGTAGTACTCGAAGCATACTAAAGCTGATGTCTAAAAAATGCAGTTCTCGTACTTTACAACGGCATTTTGTTTTGTATTTTGAGTAAAAAAGTTGCTCTCTTGTTGGTGGGACTATAGACATTCATGATGTATATTTGATCTGAAATTCTAATTGAATACCTCAGTAAATGCATGATGAAAATTTCATGCAGCTTGAATGTATTTTTTTTAAATGGTGGTTCAATTTATATATAAAAAAGTACAGTATTGAGACACAAAAATACCAATAAAATTTTTATATAATATTTTTACTTTATCAGTATATACAGTCGTCTCTCGATATTTCGAAGTAAAATCTATGGCTATTCAGACTACAACACGCAATAATTCGAAGTTATCTTACACAATTCTCAACAATTCGAAACACTTACTACCTAGAGTTCTGTAGCAAACAGGTTGGAGCTTGCATGTTTTGTGCTGTATTGTCTCTGCATGTCTCCCCTGTAACGTAGCCTCTTTGATGACCTTCTGTCTGTTACCCTTTCTTTGTGTTTCCCGGTTCCTCAGGCGAAGATTGTGTCTTTTGCTTCGGGCGGACGTAACGATTTATTGTCCATCTGTGTGACTTATAGCATGTTGCACCAAATAGGGCACGAGCCGGACTGGACCTGCCTTTAAGAATCAATGTTGTTGGGGACAGTGTCTGAGGGAACCGGGTGCGAAACAAATGAGGTATGGAAGATATTTCATGGGTTGTGAAAGAATCCTGTTCGCGAATTACTACAGAAATGTATTCATTTAATACATGGCTTTTAACTTCTGTATAATAAATATTTATACTGTATAATATGTACTTTTTAAAAATATTTATAGTAATTTTATACATATGTACACAATTGTTGTTTTATTACATAGTTTAAAATTTAAATGTGTTAGAAAAATATTTTTGGAGTTTTTTCTTTCTCTCTAGATAATTTGAACTCTTGATAATTCGAAACTTTTCATTGGTCCCTTCAACTTCAAATTATCGAGAGTCGACTGTATATATATATATATATAATATATATATAATTCCTGTTTCGAAAATATAATTCAAGAATAATTTCGGTTTTGATTCACATACAAGCTTAAATGTTTCATATTTTTATCTTAATTCGGTTTTTCCTGTTCATGAAAAAAAGCTACATTTCTTAAACATTCCAGTGTCATTTTCATGGATTAGCCTGAAAGAAGTGTATGATATGGGGATTATTAAATATATATTTTAAGACAATATAAAAAAATACCATATAAGTATGAAAACATTCTTCTTTAGCTATATTTAATTAGCTGTGTTTTAAAGCAATTGATAACTAGCTGTATTTTTAGCTGTGTATTAAAGCTGCTTGTTAAATGTGTGTTAAATTTGTATAAGAAAGCTGTATATATTATTATCTATATATTTAGCTATATAAACCACAAATCAGTCTTTTAAGTTACTTTTATTTGTTTCATATATTTATTTCCTTTGCTTAGAAATAGTAACAAAGATAGATATATACTACTACTACTTAATAGATATATTGTGAAACATTAATATTCAGTTATACCAAATAACGCAAAATAAGGATTGGAAAGTTTTCCGTTTATAATTATTTTCCTTTATTTTAATTGTTTTTTATTTTATCAAATATTTTCTTTTGAAATGCAGCTACTGTCTACATTTCAATTGAAAAGTAAGGAGTTATAATGATTTTTTTTACTTACTGTTAATGGAATGAAAAAAAACTTTTCTTTGTTAAATATTAAATCTTTTCTCTCGAATTCTCAACTTATTTTATCGAAACATCCTTATCAAGTTTTCTCATTTATCGCATTTTTACACCAATGGAATTTTCTAATCTATATTTTTTTTATCTTTTCATCCTCCCAATTCCTTAAATTATTTTTCCTTTAAATTATTTTTAGTTTTTCAAAGCTGTTTTAAAAATACAGATAAATATCTATCAAACTCTCATTCATTGAAATTTTTATATATATATATGTATATATATATACATATATGTGTGTATGTTTGTATATATATATATATATATATATATATATATAAGAGAGAAGTGTATATATATATTTAAGATTTTTCTTAAGTCAGCATGCTTAGTAAAAATACAGTTCATTAAGTAATAATAAGACAATTTATGGGTTAGAGCATTCATGTTGATATATAGTTACATTTCTTAGCACCTGTATTTAAAATATATTGTCAGATTTGTTTTCCTTACAAATTGACCTATGGGAATAAAATAAAATTTACTACTATTTACTCATTTTTCTAAAAATTTAATAAGTTCATTGTTAAAAAATTATATGACCGTAGAAAAAATGGTAGTAACACAAGAATAATGATAAAATGCATGCTGAGAACAAAAGATGCTGTCGTTTATTGTGTTACTCACGATTAATTTGATAAGGCTGTCGGATAAATTGTTACTTGAGTGAGAAGCGAGACAAATTTCTGTCATAAGAATGTTAGTTTATCTGCAATAACCATTTACTATGTCATAATTAGAAAGGATTATATTGCCAAAAATTAAAGGGCCAGGAAGAAAAATAATTTTGACAGCAAGAGAAGATTGACAAACGTTTCAAATGCCTACGATAAAGATTTTGATTAGTAAAATTTTAAAACGTTTTTGCAAAACACTTCGTGTGTCATAATTGGTAAAATTCTTAAAGCAAAAGAGATTACAGGGCTTATAAAAATGAAAAAAAGACTGAATTATCATCGGTAAAAAAAATGCAAAATATTATTTACTGGAATGACGAAATGAATCTAATATTTTTTAAGGGAAAAAAATAATTTAACTTGGATGGTCTTAATAGATAAAGATGTTATCTTTTCTGAACAGAAGGTGTTTTTAACTCAGATAAAACTTTTTATTATCAAAGTCGTTTATTAGAGCAGTGCATGACAAAGGCGTGTTGAACCTGGAATTGATCTGAGAGCCATCAATAATGATAACTAATACGATTATTTAACATTTTGCTGAATTAAATTCTTTAATTAAAATTAAAAGTACGTACACAGTACATAATTAAATAAACCTATTTTCGAAAACATTCCATTTATATACCAGGCAACTATTGTACATATATGTATATCTTGAGTCTAATCATGAAACTACTCATGTCAAGAAATGCCGATATTCCTTAAACAGTGGCGTTTCATGATCTGAGCAATTCTACGATCTTGTTCCGACATGTATACACGTATCGAGCTCAGCCAAATTTACGTCCGAAGGTATTCGTTAGTAGTCAGTAAACGAGTATTGATTTCTAGTACAGATTTCCCACTACAAATTCCATTAGCTTTTAAAAAAGAAGTTCTTTGTTTAGTATTTATTCATTTAAGACCAAGTCCGCAAATTTGTGTTGGAACATTACTTGTTTCAGGGGAGGCAGAAATGATTTTTAATATTTTTTCCATTGTCATTGGGATCAGTATGGTGTTAATAACCAAAAGAATGTAAAATTTAGACAAAAACATTTCAGATCTTAAAAGGATATAAAAAGTTTGAACCTGCACAAACCCTCATGATCGTGCCAGCTGTGTCTTAAAAGTTAACTAACAATTTGCCAAATCGACGAAATGTCTTCCTCAAATATGAGCCTAAAACGATCGTCTGAATAAATGTCATTGCATTTACCAAAAAATTTGGGAATTTCAGTACTTCTGTTATAGAGGAAAAATAATATTTTACGTTTGGTTTTTAGAAACTCCATAATGGTTGGTAAAAGTTATAATATTGAAACGTACTATAACACACACACACACACACACACAAAATTCATAAAAAATAACGACAAATATGCATAGTTTTAATTTAAGATTAAGTGTGATAAAAATCACAATTAAGGCTCATTTATCAAAAACAAAGCATATTTGTCAAACACGATGACGTTTTTAGGCAACTTTTATGTGAGAGAGGTTTGCATTTAACAAAATACAATGATAAAAGTCCGAGGCGTAATCTTTTTGCTAAAAATTAAAATCCTCTTGATATATGGAAAGAGTTTGAAGTCCCAAACAGCACCTTTTTGTACCACTGTTTAAACTTATTGAAGATATTACAAATATTGCAAAAGCGAGCTGTCTTATATAGCATTAAATTGCAAACAAATTTAAACCATCCATTGAAATGATTTTTAGGATATATGTAATTCAAGAATATTATGTTTAAAACAATTGAAACATGCAAAGTTTTTGCTTAACAGGATACACCTGTGTTAGAAGCATCCATGATAAAGTCCGAAAATTAACCTAACTAACTGAAATAATAATTCTATTATTTGAAATTTATTCCATTGGAATTTTCACAAGCGCAGTCTTACAAGATAAAGCTTCACTAACAGTTTTTATTTCAGTAATGCTGACATCGAAAATAAAGTGCTTTGAGAAATTTATCTCAATGCACAACATAACCACTGGGGTTGATATGTTTAACACAGTGGCGCACACACACACATAAGGGGGGTGTCTTCGGGGTTCGGACACCCCCTAAAGCCCTTGAAGTTTTTTGATTGATGATAATCCTATATATATATATAACGTAAAATTTAATTAAGTACTTGTAATTAACAATTTATTTTATTGATTAATGCTAAAAATTGAATAATTTATTTTTTACTTTTTTCCCCTTCAAAATCGACAAAATCATAAGAATCAATTCGTGTTGCCTTGAGGTATGATACGAGTCGGGACTTTCGACCATGGACCCCACCCCCATGAAAAACTTTTGTGTGAACTACTAGCTTAAAACAATGATGGATGTTCTGAACAGATATATTTTTTCCAACATAAACTAGTTTATCTGGTAAATGATAGACTCTAAATATGGAGCGTGTTACTAAAAGAACAAGAACTCTCATTTAAAGGAAAAATGCACACACATAAAATAAAAAATCCTGTCGTTTCTTTCTTAGCGTTATTCCTTAGTAAACATTATTCAACAAAGTTTTAAACATAGAGCATGTCTTCAATATTATACTAAGGTTTTTAATTATATTCACACAATTGGATTTATTCACACGATCATATAAGTAAACTTCTAAAATATATTGAGGACGAATATAGATCTAGTTGACTCATTATGCAGAAATCGAAGGCTTTATTATAAAAGTCCAACATCAATTCTTTCAATTGTCGATTAAAATTTTAAGTTTTTCAAAATTTAAAAGTTATGATATGAAATATTAAAAGAATATCAATGAATAAAATATTTGGAACTTGCCACATTACGATTAGTGTACATTAGTCAACTTAACATCAAACTTCAAGCAAAACAGCCAGTTTACATATTATTTGACATCACCAACGTATTCAAACACAAACGTTATTACTTTCGTCAAAACAAAATGACAAAGAAAATCGAATATTTCTAAGCATTACTACTAAAATAAACGCATTTGAAGTTTTCGGAATATAGTAACCAACTTAAATTGTTAAAAATCGAACTCCGACGAAGAATTTTATAAGAATGAGTAAACCTGATTAAATTATTTATACCTCTTCTTTGTACAGTGATGTTTAAACTATTGAAAAAAAATGTACAAATAAAATAAAACGAATTTCATTGAGAATCCATATTGAAGCAAAAATATATAAAATGATGCGATTCCTTAATTATATATTTATCACTGAACTGGTTGCCTAACATGTTTCTAGCAATTAAACATATTTTATCTATGTTTTGTAACCTATAACTGTGCGAAAAAATATTTTTCACTTAAAGAATAATGAAACTGTGAACAAAATTTAAAATTAATATAAGAACATATGCGAGGAATTTTAAAAACCATTAAAGTTCAAAACATCCAATCAAAATTTGAAGATCTAGTTAATGAAGAATATTGTTCAAGTTTCTTTTCAATTACAGTCGAGCCTCTATATTACGAGACTCTAGATTGCTAAATGTTCTATATAGCGAACTTTTGCCTGGAGAACCAAGAACATTTCACGATTTTCTTCGTAAAATAAACTCCCATTAGCGAAGTGCATTTTCTGTATAACGAACTTTTTTTTCTTGTAATTCAATTTTTTCTCTTGCTATTTTAAAAATATTTCTGGACATTTCCAGTTTTTCTCTCTTTTAATACATTTTATAGTAGTCATAAATCTTGAACTGGTTTCACTAGATGTCTAACTCGCCAAGATCACTGGAACTTTGAGCGTTTGATAGAACAAATGCAACCTTTAACCCCCATTGTCCAGTTCATTAGAAACATCTTCGATATCCCCCTTTCACCCTCAGTAGAATTGTCTCAAGTCCCTGTGTCCTTGAACTAGCCTCCGTTCATTTATAGTGTCGATCAGTCGTACTGGTAACTTAATTTCTTGTGATTCGGAAATGTCAAAACGAAATGTTTGAACATGAAAAAATATTAATTCTTCAGAAAGGGGAACAAAAGCTTCAAGAAAAAGGATATTCCTCCATACAGCTTATCAACTATTATAAAAAATTGATATAAATAACAAAATTATGATTCATCCAATTCTTTTTCAAAAAGTTCAAGAACATGTGTCTATAAAGATTTCGACGGGGCAGTTTTGAAGTGGATACACACAATGCGAGATAAGAATTATCCGATCTCCGGATTTTTCGTTATAGAGAATCTTCAATTTGCGAAAACATTGACATACGGCTAATTTCTAGGTAGTAATGGATGGCTAGAAAACTTTAAGAAGAGACACGGAAAAAATACGCCTGAAGGGATTTTTGGTGCGTTGCAAAGATGTGAGGCGTAATATGAAACGGCATTTATTCAAACAAAAACACTCAAATAAAATTAACAGATTTTATGATTAATTAAATTTAAGGACACATGTGCCGTAATATGTGTTTAGAATTTCTAGCTATAAAACACTGTATGACTAAAATAATTTGCATTCTTTGCATTAGAAAATGTCCACAAAAAAAATTTATTAATTTTAATATAAAATTATTTTCAAATATAGAGAGAGATAGAGAGAGTACGTTTCTCGACATATTTTTTTTGTTTTCTTGCAGTTTTTTTTTTTTTGGATGGGTAATGTATATATAAAATAAGTAGGTACTAATCTACAAAAGTTGTGAATAATTACTTTTTTAGAGTGTTTATGAATTGAAAATTTGTTTTATGTGGTTTATAAAGTATTTTGAAAAATGAACCTCCATATAACGAATTTTCAATATAGCAAACTTTTTTTCGGGATTTAGCGACTTCATTAAATAGAGGCCCGCTGTATACATAAAACATAAACACTTCTGAAAAATATATATATGTATGCAAACAGGAAACATATATATGTATATATTCTTGTATACATATATAAATAAATCTATGTATATAAACCTGTTTTTCAAGTCTCGACATAATTTAAACTACATACATTTTTTTCTTATTTCTATATATATGTTTTAAAGAGTGTTTAAAGTATGCATACAATTATTTCCATTGTATTGATTTGCTTAAAATAAAAGCTTTACGTTGTCTTTTATCTTTATATCCCTTTTTTGCACCCCGCAAATTGATATATAATGCTCAACAACACGATACTGAGTGGATGTTTGATATACCTGTGCTATATAAAACCGAGTCGAAATTTATTTGAGAATTCCAATTTCTTCCAAAGAAATGTAGATACAATAACATACATTAATTCGGCATTGCTTATATAATAAAACTTTTTATTAAAACTTGTTTTCAAAATAAATCTTGAGAATGTTCGAAATTGTGAAACATTAAAAACGACTAATTAAGCAATGTGGTTGGAAAAAAAAAGTTGAATCAATACAATTTTATCCTATACTTTCGGAATTAAATTCAATAAAAGTTACAATGAAAATTAAATTAGGATCTCCTATTGGGGACTAAGATAGTGCATATTTTATCGCGCTACTGGTCCAACAGGCATATTAAATGAATGAGAGGAACACCCACACATCTAAAATTTAAAAAAAAAATCAATTTCTTTCAGTAAAGGAGTGGAATTCCTTGAGTAGGCGATTTATTTTATATTAATTAACGCATCCTTTTATATTCTAAAAGAATACAATACACAAAGTACTGTTTATTAATAACAGACTTCTATATATACTGACTATAGTTAATTGATTATGATAAAATTGAAAGCATCGTTTGGGAACCAGATATACATAGATATCCAGTTACACATTTTCAGATATTTTTATTTTATATATTAAGCGATAAAGTAATAAGTGAAGATGTAATGTGTTGCAATAATAATCTCCCTGCTGTACAAAATTGTTTAATAGAGAGTTTTAGTGTACATAACTTATATTACAAGCATTTATAATGAATTAGTTAATGGATTTGTAAATTTGTGATATTCAATACACCGTATTGTGTCATTAAGGATCCTGTTTCCAATTAACTGCGGTACTTTCACTTTAATTTGCTCAGGCTGAATATTTTATGTTTTTAATTTTGTTAATTATATAAAAGCCTCTCTTCATTCTTCTTAAACCCTTTTAAAAATGTGAATCTAATTTTGTATTTTCTACTTCTAAGAGTGCATTAATTAAATATTAAGAACATCAACAATTAAAAATTAATATGAAATATTAATAAACATGATTATTTAATGTAAAAGTTTGAAGTATTAATAAAAGTACATGATGTATATTAAAAATTGTGAAGTTAATTTTTGAAAATTGAAGAAAATGTTAAATCAATATAATATTATTTGCATCATTTCCCGGAAATAATAATTCAGTATATTGCATGCATCAACAAGTAATAAAAATTCAATGATCCATCCTCAGAAGCACTTTAATTACGATATCTGGAGTTTCTTTACACAATGAAAGCACAAGTACGAGCGGTCTCTTAGGTACATCTTTCTTTAGCTGTTGTTGATGATATCAGTCGTCTATCACGTTCTTTGACAAGCGACAAAGAATTAATGGAACAAGACGAAAACAACATCGAAAAAAGAAACTATCAGCCCCTAAGTAGATCAACCTGCATTAACACCGTTTACAGAAAGGTTTTTGATCTTGTTACTTTACTTCTTTGAAACAAATGGCTTTCGCACACATGGAGAGACGCCAACATAATCTATTACACCTGAAAGATCTACTGAAATTTCTTGAAGATATAAGAAGAATTATTTCGCTAAGGTCTAGAAATTGACTACACCTATGGATGAGAGCTGCTATTTAAATTAAGAAATAGGTCTAAATAGTAGTTGTATTAGAGTTTTGTAGTTAACATCTAAGAACAAAGTGAAAGGTGAATTATGCAAGCCTCGCAGAAAAAAATTTGCAAGTTCACGAACATCATGCGGGAGAAACTATCACTTTATGCTTTGAATTACAATGTTTCCAAAATAAAAATTCCAAGATTTGTTCTGTCATTTACAATTTCAAAAGAGTAGATGATGCTCACAATCGGCATTAATATTCATTTTTTTAATATAAGAGTAGAAATTTTTGGTACACTTAAGAGTTGTTTTTCTGTTATTATTTTTACTTGTTCATTTTTTTATATTCTTGTTCTTCATTTCAACAAGAGCTCTTCATCTATTTTTAAATCTTTAAAACCATTTCTCCTTAATAAAGATAGTCCTAGGTGTTAATATTGAAACCTATTTTTGTAATTCAAAATACTAATAGTTTTAAAAATTAAAAAATTAATAAAAGAAGAATTATAAATTTCGTACGCTGAATACTTATTTTCTTAACTTTCTGGAAAAAATACGTCTTATCTATTTAATTAGTCATTAATTAACTAGGGTACTTGAGCTACGGTTATTTCTTAACAAATAATCAACTTAGTTGCAAATAATTTTTTAAGAATAATAAATATTTTGTAATGAGGAATTTGAATCAAAATAATTGTGTAAATTTCAAATCCTTTAATGAATTCTTTGAAATATTTTACACTTTGATTTAGAAATGCGCAAATTTTATATCATTTGCAAAGTATTGTTTCATACAAATAATAATGTTGCTCCAAACCATCCAAGCCTTCATAAGTTAGCTTTTTGTTTTGAGATTGTGAAAAAAGAAAATTTTACATTGTAGATATGCTGATAAATCAATCTTTACCTCTGTTCAAAAAATATTAAATAAAAATAGTATACTGAAACATTGTGATATCATGGACACGAAGTTTCGTTCTTACAAAATTATATAAATAGAATTTCTAATTTGCAATTTTTTTACGTATTAATATCGTTCTACTTCAGCGCTCATTATGCACTTAATTACAGAGCTAAGTGAATATATTGATTAATTAACTATACAAAAAACGTATTATACATTTATTTCAAGCGACATTTGTGAAACCTCCAAATGAAATTTGTACTTAACTTTTATAATTTATTGATAGTCTTACATCATTTCTCTAAATGTTTCAAGCGGAGGAAATAAAAGAGCATAATTAGATTATTTTTACTTTTGAACTTTCCCCCCTTTTCATTAGAGGTATTTTGAGTTTTGGCAAATAGGAAAATGAAGAAAAGGTACGTATTTATATCTCCATTTGCTCTACTAATGTATTGTTAATTATTTTATTTTTTTACTTGCCTTCAATGTTCTCTCGACTTGCGTGACTCCAGAATTCATTGTCAAAATGCTTTACATCTCTGACACCCTGAATGCAATTTATGGATGTGCTATCTAGTATCGTTTTATGTTCAACCGTTTTTCTTTTAAATACAGAAAAAAATGAGGGAACTACAAACTTCACACGATCAAATCGTTAAAATATGAAATGATTAAAAGTAGTGATTTGAATTAATTTGGTAGTTTGTTACTCAGGTTAAATTTTTTATGAGAATGATGGGATTATGTAAATCTGTTATACCCTTTTCAGTTTAATATTTGTTGTTTCAATTCTAACTTTACATTTCTAAAAAAATCTTGTATTTATTTTTAAGAAGAAATAAATGAAATGGTATAAAGTAGATTTTCAAATAAATGAGAACTTTAAAAAACGTTAAGTTATTTAAGGATTTCGGTGTGTCTTGGAAAATATATGTGAGAAAAGAAATTTTAAATAACAAATATAATATTCAGAAAAGTATTCTTGCACAATAATTTAAAAGAAATATCAGGGAAGATTTCTATCAACTTATCTTCAGTTTATGTGTGTCCTTCTTGGCTATGGACTTAAATTGAAAATAATCTAGCTACTATTTGTGCAGAAACCATATTAGTATTCATTAAAATACACTCAATAACATAAAGATTGATGCATCAAGAGAGATCTTTCTGAATGGGATTGAAACCGATAAATGTGATGTACATGTATTGATAGCAAGATACAATAAAATTACAAGAATTGAAAATTTTATTCAGGGAACGAAACATTAAATAAAAAAAAACGAATCAGTAATTCGTTGTCTTATTTATAGCATAGATGTAAACAATTACCTGATTGGGCATTGACTCGTAGTTAATAAATGCTCTATGTGTTTGTTTGTCATACTGCATGTTTCAACTAGCAAGTGAAATTGGGGCGGTCAGGCATGTTAGAAGAGCCTACTCTTCAACATTCTCAAGTACTACATTTGCGATAGATCTGGCGATTGTGCCAGACGGTAAGTATTTTAGTATGATGAAGATAAGCATTAAAAAGACACGCATGCTGCAGGGCAGGCATTATGCTGTTGAATAAAAGCTGCTCATAAAAATATATCATACGTAGAATCCCGAAAATTAATAGCTCCACTACCATCTCAAACTTAAGCTCAGGCTGCTAAATCCTCAACTGTAAAAAATTCAACGCAAACTGATGAAAATATTACAAAAATAAAATGTCAACCTTTAAGTTTACTTCAACCACTTTCATCTCTTCCAAAACCAAATATATCAATATCCACTCCTACTGTTTCCACATCATTAACCCAAGCAAACCTCGAGCCATCCACCTCTTCCATAGCACATACAGAGTCAGAGTCTCAGACACGTATTCCTGTGTCTAATGCCGTACTTTCTACCGGCAATATCTTTACCCCTATTGAATCATCTTCATCAAACATACCCGTTTCCACATCCAACTCCTCTACTCGAAATTTAAAACGCAATTTAAAAACTCGTTCGAAGAAAAATTGTTTAGTAAAAGCAAATAAACCAAAAATAGAAATAAAAATGACCCCACACAAACCACGTAAAAGTGCACCTCAACAAGAATCATCAGACGAAGATATGATAATTTACGATGAGGATGAATTCGATATACCTAATATTTTAGTAAAATACATTAAGTATTCGAACATAACACCTTCACGAGATAAAAAAAACAGGAAGTAATTGATTTTCTTTTACTTTTATTGTTCCAAAAACTATGACTTAACTTATTATGAGCAATTTTAATAACTGTTTTAATTTAATTGTTTTTTTATTTCTTTCATTGATCTGTTTAGACATTATCTGACTTGATGGGGGTACCCCACCAATATTAATATGTTTTTATATTATGAATTGCATTTTCATTTTTAAATTGACGATTTAACTTTTCTTTTACACATTTTAAAATATGTTTTTTTTAACAAATGTTTGGGTCAGTATAGCCACAACTGGCTCTTGCACCAAAAAACCCCAAAGTCACTCACTCACTCACTTGGTAGGGAAAATGACTGCCGCTAACTCCTGCTGGAAATTTGAACTTAATGACTGCGACTCCCTGAAACGTAAACTTATACACATTTGTGTTGCAGCTTATATTTTTAGATATAAAACAAGTAATAGATAGAAAAAAATGGATGGCATGGCAAATTATTTTTATTGATTAGCATTTAATATGAAGTAGAAACTGTACCATAAGTAATTTCTAATTTACAGAAGGCTTTGGCAAAGATCTTTGATAAATGACTGTAAATCCAATTAGATAGAATTGCTGAAAACAGTCTTTCAACATTATCTTGAGTAGAAAGAAGAGCTGTTATTGTGTTAGGGCTACTTCTTTTAACTTTTCAGTATATTTTTCTGTAAGTTCTAAAAGAGGTGTATGGCAAGAATGGTCGTATGTCTTTATTTCTTCAAGGGCTGTGTAGAAATCTTATTTGATTTTTTAAAAATTTGTATATTTAAAGCATTTGTTTTACCTTAGTTTTGTCAATTATATCCAAATATTTCTCAAAATCCAAATCACTATTGGGATAGGATGATAGAAACTCAAATGTATTGTCTGCAGTCTGACTGTTCTGATTTGGATACTCCATTTGTTATGTGAATTATTTAATTCTTAGTGAAAGTTCATAGATGACTTTTTTGCCGTTTGCCTTTTTAATTTGTTCGTCATCCAACTAATGAATACACATATATTCAATACATCAAGATCTCAATGTCTAGCCCCCACCCCTTCCCGTTTTAGAAAGAACAAACATCACAGTCTTCCATTCTCGCAGAAACACGTCTCCTGTTAATAGGGTTTGCAACCCCGGGATCCCTAAATCCTGGAACTGAAATAACTAATAGCGGGATTTAATTTTTGTCTAAATTACATTTTAAAATTTTTTTCTCACAAAAATTTTCTAAGAATTTAATTCTTAGAAAACTTATATTTTGTTAGTGAAATATGTACGCATGTAGAATGTTTTGTGTGCAATTATAAGTGCTATAAGTAAAAAAAAATATCTACACAGCTCTCATTTCTCGTATGGGTGAACGTTGTACAGATCTTAGTGGTTCACTACAATACTTGCACTATAATATAAGCAAAATTTCGAGAATAGATTTTCCATAGTTCTTTCTTCAATTAAAAAAATTTTGTTAATTAATAGCGGGCCTGCTTGAAAGACTTGAGACACGCTTCAAATCCCATTGCATCACTAACAGCTCATGCAATTGGATCTTCTATTTCAAATAAGGTAACATTTGAAATTTATTCACATTCTGATTTAATAATAACAGGATCAATTTATACACAAAAAAAACATTAAGTAAATCAGAAGAAGTGGCCAAAGAGGTACATGCACCAATGCAGTCTATTAGATTTGAGAGAGAGACACACAATCATCGAAAAATCAAAATTTCTTTTTTGAAAATGGAGGGAGGAGTGGTGACTACCTGAAAAGAACATACTCATATTTAATGACGATAACACCTACTAGTATAGAATCCGAACGAACATTTTCTTCGGCAGGAAAATTAGTAACAAAAATTAGAAGCCGTTTGATTGATGAAATGCTGGAAAGAGCTGTGTTTTTTGAACGCATATTTACAGAAACACATGGAATGAAGAAATTTTTTTTTAAATTTCATTAAGTATTATTTTTATTTGTTTTTATGATAAATTAATTTTTTTAATTTTTTCAAACACACTCAATGAAATTCATATTAAATCAATTTGTAATTATTTGTTCAGTTTTTTTGTGCAGTTTCAACTATGCTAATGTGTAAGAATTTTGCATACATAGTTTAATCCTAATCTCGGGACCAATCCTGGGATTTGGATAACGTAATCCCAAAACCCGGGATCTAAAATGTAACACGGGATATCAAACCCTACCTGTTAATTCTTCAGATTGTAGCTTTTTGTGGCTGTATACGATATAGAAAGGAAGAGTTTTTAAAAGTAGAAAGAGAGCAAGAAAGAAAATTGCATTTTTTTTTCCTGTTTTTGAAACTTAGCCATATCTACAACTTTTTAAAAAGTTCATAATTCGAACTACATCTTTATCATCAAGTATATACTTCCCTATAACGTTACTTGATCAATAATTACTCTTTTTCTTGTACGTCTCCTAAGAAGGGCATCAATTATAGAGTTCTTATTGCTATTGTTGCTTGCCTAAATTTACCAAATGGTTTTGTAGCATAGCTTTCCGTAAACTTACCTCTAACACCAAGCTGTAAGGTGTGAATTGCATAAAACATTTGCTTTGTTTGTTTGAGTTTTAATGCCTCTTCAGCAACATTACCTAAAGCTTTATATGGATATTCTTGAGAAGTTTCTATATCTAAAGCAGCCATATTTTATTTACTGTAACAATTTATCCATCTTCATTCATTTTCTATATAGTTTTATCCATGTTAGATGCACTACCTGTATCTATGCAAAAAATTGTTCTTTCTTTATTTCACTTTTAAGGTCCCTTCAATTAATTTCTGGAGATAGTGACTATGAGTATGAGCTGCAGTACAGTTTACTACCAGTGTCTTGGTAACGATCACGCCATCATTATTAATAAATCTGGCATTAATTGCAAAATAGTTTACTCTGTGTTTGGTAGCTTCGTCTTTCCTTAAGTATATGATCTTCCCTCTGAAGTAATCTTTCAAATATTGTCTGCGCTTGTATTGTCATTTAGAATAATTCCATACACCCTCTAATGAAGTCCCAATTTTCGTTGCTATATGGACAATAAGTCTTATGAATGCAGGTTACGAAATTTCATACAGGAATACACCATTTTGTACAACTAAGTTAATTAAATTTTTAAAGTACTCATCAAATATAATTAGTTATCTTGTCTGTAGCGAAAAAAAAGTAAAAAAACAACAACCTTGTCCACTAGTAAAAGTGCAAGCTTCTGATGTCTCTTTCTGTTACACATGTTTCTTCCTCTCCCTCAATTTTTGATAAAATTGAGGAAAAGGGGATGGGTAGCCATGATATCTGTGGATGTAAGCGTGCTATGTTCCTCAATAAGTTTGAAGTTCTTGTAGGAGCTCTTTAGTCAGAACCTCAGTAATTGCTTATCTCATGTCCACAGACTTTTTTTTCTCACCATCAATACTGCACTCAAGTTCTACATTGACACACAAAATACTTTTAATTTATCTTCATGATGAAATATTTATAAACACTTAATCTCCTGTTTTATATTTTCGACATCATGCTTCATATTTTACGAAGACATATGCAAAAACCTACTTTTGAGTTTCAAATTTGATGAATAAACATGCCCATTTGGCATCCATTGACTCCTTATTCTTGTTGTGATTTATGCTACAATAATGCTATCTATAAATTGAAGAACTGACTAAATGAATCAGTTTATGACAAATATCTCATCCATCCACATCTATATTGAATTTATTTATTAATATGTCAAAAAAAGATGGAACTAAATATTTATTAATGTATATAGTCCATAAATACATATAATAACTCAGTTGATCATTTTTTTTTGAATTCCCTTTAATTTCATTCAAAATCAAACTGTCTAACAAAAACTTGAGTCGAAGTCGTGTTTTTAGCGACTACAACTCATCTTTTTTTTTACCCAAGAATCTGTCAAACTCCAATTTTGAATCCATGATTCCATCTTTAGAGCCTTTAATAAAAGCTTGATTTTCGGAGAAAATATAGATTTTTTAACACTTGTCTAATAAAATATTTGAGGTCTTAGTTTTCTAAAACTGCCTTTCTTTAAGAGCTACAAAACGTAGAAGAGGAATTATAAGCGTCTTAATGCGACAGCTTAGAAACCAAAAATATAGATGTATAAATAAAAAACTCCCCCCCGAAATTGCTATTTCAAAACCATTAGTTGATGTTTTCGCATAAACTTTATTTTTTTTTCTAATTTCAGATAATTGCATGTCTATATTTAAAAAAAACACACTCTAAAAACACATAATACATTTTTAGAAATTCTGGATTATTTGTTGTACTTTATTTTGTTCCCCATGTATAAATAGTTTTTATGTTAATTTTAGTTACCGGAAGAAGTGTATTTTTAGAAAAATATAAATGATTAAAATGTGATAGCTGATCATTGTTTTGTATGTTTACGTAAAACTTAATATAGATGTTTATTTTACTGTTCTTAAATGCCTGGAATAGGAATTTTGAAATATATAGGGTAGAAATGGTTTGGCCTTTATTTTCATATCAGATTAAAGAAATTTTAATAGAAAACACGGATTATTATTTAGAATGAATAATAACCCGTGCTCTCTGTAAATAATGTGAATTTCTTAAAATTCCTTGTTTTGGTTCTGTAGAAAATGACTTAGCTATTTATAGACAAAGTATTATTATTGTAAAAGCTGTTTATATGAACGTAGAATTTTTTGCAAGATGTTATTTTTTATTCACATATTTTTGCCACAAACTTTGTTTATAAAGTTATTGTAATGATATTTAGAAAACAATTTTAAATGTATTTTACTTCAGGTGACACTAAATGTCAAATCATGTTATTCATTTATACTCTTTTCAAAACCACGGCTTCCAACTAGGTTAAATACCTTAAAGTGCTGCATTAAAATTAAATATTACATTCTCTTCAGAGCCTTAATTTTGTATCTGTACAATTTCATGTATGTTATTTCATTAAGATAGTCAATCCGTTATAAAATGTACTAGCTGATGAACAGTATACATGTTGTTGTTGCTTGTTATTTCTTATGCCACCTGATCTCGACTGCGTCAGTAAGCCTGTCGTTGGCCGTAGCATTGAGCACCATTCAGGTAACAGTACGATTTAGCTCGCTTTCACACCAATTTTGAGGATGAACCCTCCGGGGAAAGGTCAGGGCTTCCCACCACTTTTCTTCTTCCACCAACCCCACGAGAGAACTTATGGCTCGACGGCTATTTAAAGTACTTCTATGCCGCAAAGGTACTATACATTTACAAACACCCATGTCTTCTCCAGGATTCAAACCTAGGCCCTACGGCACAGCAGTCAGCGTCGCTAACTATTATACCGAATGGGCAACTAACTACTATATACATAGCTGACCAATTTTTCCATATCTGAAGAAACCAAATCAATATAAACATCTCGAAGTTTTATAGATTTCTAAATGCTTTAAGAAAAAAGGACATAAATTCGTGTTGAAATATTATCTAAAAAAATAAAAAACAAGAAATTTGTGTTATTAACGATTGTTACACAAATATTTTTCTAATACATTTTCTTTTTATTACCTGCTTTGCGTGCATATTATAATTTCTAACAAATTTTTTTTCTAATTATATTGCAGAAAAATGTTAATTGGGGTAAAGATTTTCCTTTTCCCCAAAAGACAATAACTTTTACATTGATATGATGTTTTAAAAAGAGTAACAGAAACAAAGTGATTAAAAGTACTCATGTTAGCTTGATTGTATTTAATCACATAATTATATCAATTTGCATTAAGAAAAGAAAAATTAGGCATTCATCTTTAAGATTTAATTTATAAACTGTATTTTTCTTAAAAACTCAAATAAATGTCCTTGGTATTTTTATATATTTGTCAAGTCCTTCCTTTGGTGTGATGTGGTGGAAGCTCAGGTGTCATCCTCATCACTTGACCATGGTTTAAAATTGCAAGATCCGTCGCCAAAAGCCCTCGTGGAGCTGAACAGTGCGACGTTAATATTCACTTCACTCACTCACTCATTCATATAATTGTCAAATAATTTTATCATTTTCACAGTATAATGTATGTTTAAATTTAGTTGTTATCCATAGCTGTTATGGATAACAACTAAAGGGGCCAGAATATCAAAGGAGATGTTACCCAAGCTACCATTCCTGGTTATGTATATGTGTGGTGGACTATTAAGTGAGGATTATACCACCTGTTTTCCACTCCAGAAAATTCTTTAATAGGCATCAGTACTCAAATCGAATTGGAACTCATTGCTGAAATCAATTGTCCTAAAAATCATGTTATTCGAGAAGGGAATGCGCATGGCACCACTACAATCATGCCCGGAACAATTGGATATTGTTCTTCATAAAAAAAAGAAGAAAAACTGTGCATTAGTATTACCACAGAAAAGACAAGTATGGGGTCCTAGAATATCATACTGTATAATCTAGAATCAACCTCTTTACAAAAAATAAAAATCCGTACATCCAGGAGGATACTTTAAGGCCACCTACACTTAAGAAACATCGGTGCGATATCAATCTCATTCAGTGATGTTATGAGTGTAGTAACATGCACCACGTTCTGTGCAAACTATGCTGTGGGACTAGATTTATTCTGTAAACTTAATACTGATTCACAGAAGAACATCCTATCACTCCACTGGTTGCCTGTCCAGTTTGTCTATCACAAATGTTTTTTATACAATTGAAGGATAAATGGGAAGTTATGGATTTGGTCATTATCATTCAGTTAGCTTTAATTTGTTATCCTGGAAATTATTTTTTTGTGTTTGTAGCATACTCCAAGCACAATTGTCTAGCTCACATTGTTCAGTTACATGTTGCAGTTATAGGCATATATTAGTCTTGTCTAGCTTTTACTAATTTAATCCCATGCTTACTGCTTTTAATCCTATCTATTTATGGATGTTTCCAGTGGTTTGGCATCGTTTCTACTCTTTGAAAATCCCTCACTATCATTTCTACTTTTTTGAAAGAACTTACTATGCAACATTTAAAATAATAGGGACTTCTTTCAGCAACAATCCATTTACCACATTCTAGTGCTCAAACCTCTTAAAAATAATTCAATTTTTCTTCTTTGAGTCAAAATTCTACAGTTGATGTGTGTGTGTGTGTGTGTGTGTGTGAGCGCACTTTCGTTAATCAAACTATTAGAATCAGGGATGCGCATTTGCATTATTTTTTACCTTCAATACCTGTCTTAACCACCATTCTCTTCACTACCATCCCATCTTGTCACTGACACATTTTTGTCTGTACACAATCATTGGTTAACATAAAGAGATCATGTGTGTGCAATTTCAGTCCTCCTGTTTCATTTAACACCTTTACTTCCCCACTTTCTTTTTTTTTTAATCACGGTTCCCTTTTAAATATCAGTGCAGAAAATCCTAGATGAAACAAAGACACTCTTGATCATAAAATATGACCTGACAAAATTGAGATCGTTTCTAGCCAATTTTTTTAATTTTAGAAATCTTTAAATGATTTTCGTTACTAATCATACAAAACATTACCTAGTTGATGGATACGGGTCCACTGCAAATATATTTTAAAAGTTAGAAAATGAGGTAAGTCTCACATATTGCACTCTAAATGGTTGGAAGAGCATATCAAAGAAGCGCTTCATATTTAAGGTATCCGACTACCCTAAAATTTTTAATTTTGCCAAAAATGAACAAATTGTTATATGATTTTATTTTATAGCTCATCTTATTACCTTTATAAAAATGCCAAGTTTATTATGTTCCGTTTACTAGAACAAAAACTACAAGTGTTTTAGTAAAAGCAGATACCATTACTTTAAGCAAGATGTCATACTTTAAAAAATATTTTACTCAAAATGAGTTTTTTTTTTTGAAAATGCTTGGGCTAAAAAAAGTTTTGAAACTAATTAACTGAAATTTTTTGTGTTTCAGTATAATAATAAAAGCGTTTTAACCTTCAGATTTATCAATCACTGGTTTAATACAAAATTTGGTGTCCCTTATGTTAATATAATCCCTGTTTTTTTTAAGCAATTTCGTATAGTAACTACGGTAAAATTCTCTAGTTCTTGTAAAAATTATAATATCTCTTATTCTGAAGGCCATTTAAAAAATGAATAACATAGCAACACATCAGAATTGAAAAGTTGGACATTTGTTTGCAAACTTTTGGTACAGAATAGCTGCATTTATGTTATTTTTTGTAAATTTTTTACCCATTTTTTCCCATTTTAGTAATAATAATTTTTTTTCTCTTCTTATTTTCAGCATATTTTTCTTAAAATGTACTAAGCAAATCTAAAAACCAACTAAAAACAAATCCCTATATCTTCATTTAAAAAAAAAAATTTGTCGCAAGTAGCCGGACACCTTATGCTGAAATTATGCTACGATTAAGTAAAATGGGGTTAATGAATCGTACAGAATTCAACTTCAGTTTGGAGCGGACACCGTAAAATCACAATAGGACTAGAAACAGACAAGTTAACCAATATTATTGTTTAAATGCCAATTCCGTTGCAATCAGCTGACTAGTCTACAATTTACCTATTATTTAATGGTACATCAGAAAAAATGCGAAAGAAGGCAACTTAAAATTATGCTCCCCCACGTTTGTATATTATCAAATATGACAGCAGTTTTTTTGAGTTAGCTTAAGATTCAACTAACTCACCAGAACAGTTTAAACTTTTGTAAGAAGCACTTCGTTTTCAGAATTACACCAGCATCCAATACCGGAAAATATTCCAGTACTACGGTATGTGCATTGGTAAGTGTTCTGGAACATGATGATTGTGTTAGAGAGTTCTACAATCGTACTTTTAGCACACTCCCCAAGAGCCCACTGAAGTATTCCAGAAATTGTTAAACTCAGTAAATTATTATATTTTAGAAATCATTACACGGACTCCTTTATTAGTCAACAATTACTTGCAGCATTAAAAAAAAACTTAATTCAAAATATCCGTCACTTATCATCCTAATTGCCATCACCGACATATTTTTTTTACCTAGAAAATGCGTAATTACATGCAGCATGCCTTTGATATAAATTGTCAAGACAATTTATGAGCAGTTTCGATTGGAGTTTAAAGAGCGATTTACGAGTTAGTTTATTCCCCTTTAAGTGCCTTCCAGAAGCGATGGAAAGTTCCCCCGAATGTGCCATAATATTATTTTTTTATTTTTGTCATGCCAGGTGACAATTGGTTCGAGGTAATAAGTGTATCAATGTTGACTTCTTTTCTGTGTCTCTATGCAACTACAGTGAAAATCACTTAACACGAAATTGAAGTGATTGAAATATTGTTTTCACTTTTAAAAAAAATGTGTTACAGAATATTTTAAAAAATTATATTTAACAAAATTAAATTTATTAGAGCACATTTTATTTACATAAATTTGTATACATACAAGTATTTAAGTAAAATCAGCCAAACAAAGATGTTTACTATAGCTTAAAGAAAAAATTAAAGTTTTTGAAAATAAAAACATTTATTGAGCTTCTTTTCTCTTTT